>JACXGI010020701.1:0-10878 GCA_016801175.1 Esox masquinongy | reverse complement strand
TCTGCTCTACTGTCAGAGGTGATGGACTTGTTGAGCAAAGGAGCGATCTCCGAGGTCCCGGAGGATCTCAGGCAGGACGGCTTTTACTCCCGTTACTTCCTGGTTCCCAAGAGAACGGGAGGAGTGAGGCCGATCTTGGATCTGCGCAATCTGAATGCGCACGTAGCCAAACGTCCGTTCCGTATGCTCACCACCACTCCCCTGCTAGAAGCCTTCCTGCCGGGAGATTTCTGTTCAAGCATAGACCTCAAGGATGCTTACTTCCATGTCCCGATCGTGCGCAGACACAGGAAGTTTTTCCGGTTTGCCTTTCAGGGCAGGGTCTACGAGTATACGAGGATTCCGTTCGGCTACGCTCTGGCCCCACGCACTTTCTCCAAATGTCTGGAGGCAGCACTGGAGCCCCTACGCAGGGAAGGCATCAGGATTTTAGACTATTTGGACAACCTCCTGATTCTAGCATCGTCCCTGGAATTGGCCAGGACGCACACTTTCCTTGTGGTGTCCCTTCTCACGCGGTTAGGTCTCGCTGTGAATTGGCAGAATAGCGTGCCAAGGCCAGCCCAGCGGGTTTCTTACCTGAGTCTGGTCATGGACACACGTACAATGAGAGCCCGCATTTCAGATTCTCGGGCTCTCGATCTGCTCTCTGTCCTCAACCTGTGCCGGCCGCCCTGCAGGCTTTCGGTTCGGACCATCATGTCCCTTTTGGGCATGATGGCTGCTGCACACGCGGTAGTTCCCCTGGGCCTACTGCACATGCGCGGCCTACAGGCCTGGTTCGCTCGCCTGCGGGTCGACCCGGTACGCCATCGGAACCGGATTTTGTCTCTGCCAGCTCACCTGCAGGGGGACCTGGACTATTGGAGAGACCCCTTGGCGTTCCTCTGGGCAGGGTGTCAGAGTACGTTCAGGTTTTCACAAACGCCTCTCTTCACGGATGGGGCGGTGTGTGTCAGGGTCAGGCTGTCGGGGGCGTGTGGCCTCACGGCCCTCGCCACATCAACCTGCTGGAACTGGACACGGTCTTATTGATGCTGACGCACTTCTCGGACCGAGTCAAGGGCCGCAATGTCCTGATTCGCTCAGACAACCGGGCCACGGTGGCTTACATCAATCGCCAGGGGGGGATCAGGTCTCCTGCTCTCCACCGGTCGGCGAGATATCTTTGGCTATGGGCGCATGCCCACCTCCGCTCTCTGACTGCGACGCACATTCCGGGCCGACTGAATGTGGGCGCGGACATGATATCTCGGGGCGGCCTTCATCCCGACGAGTGGCGTCTTCATCCAGACATCGTCTCCCTCATCTGGCAGAGGTTTGGGGAAGCCCAGGTGGACCTGTTCGCTTCCAGACAGAACGCCCACTGTCGCCTGTGGTTCTCCCTGTCCCAGATGGATCGCCCCCCTCTGGGGGTGGATGCTTTTGCGCACCACCCCTGGCCTCGAGGCCTCCTTTACGCATTTCCCCCGCAGCGCTGCATAGCGCGTCTGCTGGCTCGGATCAAGGCGGAAGGGCTTTGGGTCATCCTAGTGGCGCCCGATCGCCCTGCGGCTATCTGGTATCCAGAGATGATCCAGTTGCTAGCGAACCGCCTGTGGACTGGCCCGCTCAGACAGGACGCACTGTCCCAAGCGGAGGGCTCGATCCTACACCCTCCATCGCTATCAGGAACTCTCTAGGTCTGGCCCCTGAGTGGGACAGGCTTTTGAATAGAGGCCTGTCCGCTGCGGTTGTCCGCCCCATCCAGGGTGCTAGGGCAGCATCCACGTCCAAGGTGTATTCCACCCGCTGGAATATGTTTGTGTCATGGTGCACGCAGAGGTCCTCGGACCCTTCGTGTTGTCCTGTAGAGGAGATCCTGTCGTTTTTGCAGTATCTCTTTGATATGGATAGGTCTCCTTCGACCATCCGTGGTTACGCATCGGCCATCTCTGCGTGTCATGAGGGTTTTGCTGGAAACACTTTTCAGCCACCCTCTCCTCCGCCACTTCCTTTTGGGTACGCGTCGTCTGCGCCCGGTGACCAGGCTGGGCGCTCCGCAATGGGATCTGGCCAAGGTGCTGGGCGCTCTCTGTGAGCCCCCATTCGAGCCTTTCCAGCAATGTTCTCTTAAGTTGCTCTCCCTTAAGACTGCTTTACTCATCGCTTTGTGCTCTGCCAAGCGGGTGAGTGACCTCCGCGCACTTTCGGTGCGTCCGGGCTACCTTACTATAAGAGAGGACTTAGGTTCCGCTACGCTGAGACCTAATCCTTCTTTCATACCCAAGGTTATCACCAGCTCTTTTCGATCTAGGACTATCGATTTACAGGCCTTCTTCCCTCCTCCGCACGCACGTACGTGAGGAGGATGAGAGGCTCCACTGTCTGTGTCCGGTGCGCGCTCTCGCTCTTTACATAGAGCGCACCAGCTCTATCAGACTGACTCCCCAGCTGTTTGTTTGCTATTCGGATTCCCAGGTGGGTTGTCCGCTTTCTAAGCAGCGTCTCTCCCACTGGCTTTGTGAATGCATCACTTTGGCCTACGGGGCGTCTGGTTCCGTGGTTCCGGATGGCCTCCGTGCACACTCCACGCGGGGTGTTGCAGCCTCCTCTGCCCTTTTCCACAGGGTCAGAGTAGATGACATTTGCGCTGCGGCATCGTGGTCGTCGCCTTCGGCATTTGTCCGTTACTACTTACTGGACATGTCTCCTTCATCTCTTGTTCATTCGGTTCTCGGTGCAGCTGCCCGAGATCTCTGATCTCGCTCAGTAGCCTGCTGGCTCAGTGGTATTTTTCACTGCCTGCCAATACACTGGGTGTGGGTTCGCCTCCTCCTTAGGGCGTTTGTCTTATTGTCATTTATTTTTTTGTTTCCCCATGCCCCTCATCTCGTGATGTGTGGTGCGTGAGTAGGTGTTGTGCTTAGGTGGAACGGATACGTTTCCCTTTCGCTTGAGCTCAACTTCCCCTCCCCTGGGGTGGCCTATGTGTTCATAGGCCTATTCTGGGGGAGGATTTTCATCATTAACGCATTCAATCATCCCTTCTCTGACCTTGTCAGCTCTCGGGGATGTTTTCGTCTTGGGGTTTGGGGGACAGTTTTTATACTGGACCCTGCAAGCCGTGCTGGTTGGTCCGGCAGGTAGTACATCTTTGGCTCGCTCGCTCCGCCGTGGAGCTCCACGACATATAACGTTAGTTACCGGGAATGTAACTCCGGTTATATGAGTGGAGCGGAGCCCCCTAGACCTGTTGCCCTACCGTTCCAAGAGTTGCTGAATAAAACTCGGGAGGGCGTTCTCTGGGCTCACGGGTCATATATAGGGGCAGGCGTGCCCTGATTGACTGTTGCATGGTGCATAATGAGTTTTCAGTACCACCACTAGGAGCTAAAGCCCCTCTAGGGGGCTCCGCTCCACTCATATAACCGGAGTTACATTACCGGTAACTAACGTTCGTTAAGCCGACATCATTTATGGAGCACCGTCATCATTTCTGGACAAGGAATCTCAGGTAAGCGTATTTAACTTCTTTAAAAAGCAGATAGATAACTATCTGTCATATAGCTAAAATCACCTTGGTAGTTCCCATCAAATTACAGTACTGTCTAGCAAGCCAACTAACGTTAGCTCAAACGTTAGCAAGCTACAGTACAGTAAGTCAACTACTAACTAGCTTGGTTGGTAACTTTTTTCAAACATAGATGAACATCGAGTCACCTCACAAGTACTCAAATGTAAAGATTTTTACTTTGAGTTCCATGATTCAATGATTCAACAAGATATTTGACCAAATTGTAAAAGTGATATAAATAAATTATGAAAGAATTGAATCAAATGGTTGACACTCTGTTTTATACTGTTTTTAAACTGGTTTTCATTGTCCATGTCCAGGTGCAGCAACGGGACCAACTGCAGAGGAAGGTGAAGATAGAATTGAAGACCACTCAGACTCATTTCTGACAACAAGAAAGAGTAAAGTGTCCGTCTTTGCTTGTGTGATTGTATTTTGTCAGTTGGATAATATTAATTGTTTGTTTCAATTTATTGTAAATTTTTTCTTATCTTCATGATTTCACAATTCTTCACCATTTGAAAAGAAAAGAACCCAGTGAAGAGTAAAGCATTCATATTGGCTTGTGTTCTTATATTTTAATTATTTATAAAATGTCCAGTTTGATAATATTTCTGAATTTGATCAGTTGATAGCTGGAACAAAAATGTCAATTATTGGAGAAGATTATAACTCTACTAGCGGAATAAAATACTGTTTATCATGGCTATTGCCATTGAAGATCTGCAGTTTAATTGGAGTTAACTAGATGAGATTTGCTATTTTATCCTTCCTGATGGTTATGAAGTCCCACACAGTTCTGATTTTAATTTCTGTGCTGTTGACCAACTTGGGAGTGTGAGGTGGGTGATAAATAAAATATTTTTTTAAATTACATAAATGTTCTGGTTTGTTTGTAAATGTATATACTTTTTGCCACAAATGGGGCTCTTGTATATTACAGGATATGTCATGTAATTTGCTAGGAAAAAATGTCTGGACTGATGATCTAACAGCATTGCCATTATTATATCTGGGAAGGGGTTGATAAAATAAATGTATAATATTTATACATTATACCTCACTGTAAAACTAAACATCGGTGTAGAACCCTGCTGAAATGTGTTGTGCACATTTAAGATTTCATGGAACAGTTGGAGCAGGTAAACACAAGGTTGGAGAAAACTGTCAAGACGTTGCCTGGACAGAAATGAACTTAGCTGTACATATTCTAGCTGTACGTATGAATATAGAAAATGTAAGAGGAAAAGGGCAATGAATGGTCAACTGGATAGGATGCCTGGGATTCGCGATTACCAACCGACAACCTTAGAAATACCACGTTGCTACGACATGCTAGCGACTAACTGACAACGTCAATTATTTACGTCGTAGCGACAACAAGAAAACTTTCAATTTTCCGGTTGTGACAACGTAGCTGACAACATTGCTGCTACCTAATTTCGGTCGCCAGATAACGTCGTAACAACATTGTGACAACGGAAAATTGTTAGCTGGGTAACCTGTTCGAGAAATTGCCAGTTAATGTTTTGAAGCAATTAAAAACATGAATAAAACACAAATAACAGAATAGGCCAACACATCCTTTGATTTTGGGTTATGTCAAGATAAAAAGTCAGATTCTGGAAGATCGAGGATTATTTGATAAATTGAAATGACTGAATATCTGACAGACCTTTAGCGTGTAATGAGATGTAGCCCAATCATATTGAAATGGTAAGCAATGGTTTAGAAACCCTTTCCAAAGTTACTGTACATAACCCATAGCGTAAAATGCAAATTCCGTTTTTGGCCAGCTGTGTAAACTCTAACATTGATTGATCCCGCAAAATGTGTTCAACTGGTTATAGGCTATTCCTATTTGTTTTCTAATGCCTCTTAATATGAAAGTTATCTAAAAGTAATTCAAAGTAATCGGATTAAGTTACTGAGTTTCGTTACTGATTACAAATGTGGACAGGTAACTTGTAACTGTAACGGATTACATTTAAAATCTACCCAACTCTGCTAGTAGGTTATATCAGAGAAATCTGATCAAATCCCCTGTGTTTTCTTTTAGTGAGTTTCATTTTAATGAACAGAGATTACTACTCTGTTTTGTTAATGTTGGGTCCGCCTTTTTCCTTGAACACAACAGGCTACTTTTCCCAGCTTTAAGTAAGTAACTGATTGGTCAAAACGGCAAAGGTGGAACAAAGTCAGCTGCCTCCTGTGTCACTAGCCGCAATCCTGGTCCTGGGGACCCAAAGGGTTGCACATTTTTGTTTTTGCCCTAGCACTCGCACACCTGTTTCAAAAAGTCCTCTGCATGAATGACTACCGCCCTGTAGCACTCACACCAATCATCATGAAGTGCTTTGAGCGGCTAGTTAAAACACACATCACAGACTCCATGCCTGCAACACTTGACCCGCTACAGTTTGCCTACAGACAAAACAGATCCATAGAGGACGCCATCGCTCTGACCCTCCACTCTGCACTCTCTCATCTGGACAAAAGGAACACATGTGAGAATGCTGTTCATTGACTATAGCTCAGCCTTCAACACTATTGTGCCCCACAAGCTGGCGGTTAAGCTCAGGGATCTGGGTCTCGACCCCACTATGTGCAGATGGATCCTGAACTTCCTGACGGGCAGATCCCAGGTGGTGCGGATGGGCAACGCCACCTCCTCCTAACTGACTCTCAGTACTGGTTCCCCCCAGGGCTGTGTGTTGAGCTCGCTCCTGTACTCTCTCTTAACCCACGACTGCCTGGCAACTCACGTCTCCAACACCATCATTAAGTTTGCTGACGACACCACCATCATAGGCCTGATCTCTGATAACGACGAGTCAGCCTATAGAGACGAAGTAAGGTCACTGACTTCGTGGTGTCAGGATAACAACTTCCAGCTCAATATCAGTAAAACGAAGGAGATGATGATTGATCACAGGAAGCAGCGGTGGGGAGACCACGCCCCCATACACATCAATGGGTCTGCAGTAGAGAGAGTTCACAACATCAGGTTCCTCAGGGTCAACATCAGTGATGACCTGGTCTCATCACTCTAACGTCGTGGTGAAGGAGGCCAGGAAACGGCTCTTCTTCCTACGCCGATTAAGGAGATTTGGCATGGATTCCAGGATACTCACCAACTTCTACAGATGCACTATCGAGAGGATCCTGACCGGCTGTGTCACCGCCTGGTATGGCAGCTGCACCGCCCTCGACCGTAAAGCACTTCAGAGGTTGATTAAAACAGCAGACAGCATAACAAAGGTCTGACCTGCCATCCCTGCAAGATCTCTACACAGAGAGGTGTAGGAGGAGGAGCAAACGGATCATTACAGATCCCAGCCACCCATGCCATGGACTGTTTACCAAGCTGCCGTCAGGCAGAAGGTACAGGAGTATTCAGTCCAAAACAAACAGGCTACGGGACAGCTTCTTTCCACAGGCTGTAAGGCTGCTCAACTCGGGAACCCCTCTTCCCTTCCATCAGTAGTCCATGCACACCTGTCACTTTATATCATGCACATCTGCCACTTATATCATGCACACCTGTCACTTTTACATTGCACTGCGTTTGTATAGTTGTATAATTATTATTATTGTTGTGTATTTTGTATAGTGTTATTACTGATTGATTGTGTTATCTTATTTTTTTTAATTATAATTACTGTTACTTTTTAACTTTTAACTGCACTACCGGGAGTAGGAAAACCAAGCATTTCATTGCCGTAACTTGTTATTGCAAATGACAAATAAACCTTTTGAACTTTGAACTTTGCCCTACCACTCACACACTTGATTTATGTAATCAACCTTTCATCAAGTCTTTAATTTCAATCAGGTGTGTGAGTGCTAGGGCAGAAACTAAAATGTGCAACCCTTTGGGTCCCCAGGGCCATAAATGGGAAACTGATTAGCGGGTACGGCAAGCGAGTTCACCGCTTGTGTGTGAATGAAGGGTCAAGGAGCGGCGCGGGAAGCCTTTTTTGAATGGGGCGCTTCCGCTTTCAACAACGGCATTCCACTTATGTGTTAATGAGGGGTTAGGCACTTGTGACCCATATACATAGCAGTCGCTGAGTTATTTACATAGTTTAAAAGTGACATCACTTCCAGAGCTGAACTTTGGGGATGTGTACATATACCTTGTGGAGAATCCATCCCCTTACATTGCTACCAAAATGAAAGCCAGTATAACACAGAATCGTGTGACAAATGTACCAGTACTAATATCAATGTTTTCTCGAAGTCAGGTAAACCATTCCTACTGTTTAAATGACCCACCATTGACAGCATGGGTTGCTGTGGCGAAGGTTAGACTGGTGCAATTTTCTCCTGTATTAACGTTGTTATTAACTTAGCTAACGCTATATATTTAACAAGAGAGGTTTAGCTAGCCTCACTACTGTGAGCTAAGCCATTGGATTTGGTTGCATCAGTGCAGACGAAGACAGATGACATGTAGATATGATTGCAAATGCAATATATATGCGGTTAGCGCGTCCAATGGAACTGCAACTGTCTGGCATTTTGGAGTATAACTACTTGTGGAGTTGTCGATGGAGGGCAGTGGAAGGAGAGTTTGGCCCTATCCCAATGTCCACACTCACAGACTTTAAAGCGCGTTCTCGCTAAGTCTGTGAGGGCTTAGGTCTGTCCCACTGTCAAATCGTCAAGTGCGTAAGGGCTTTTCGCAGACGGCCTGTCCCAATATCCGCACTACGCCCTAAGGTCTGCACACTTGTTGAAAGTGCACTTAGCGACGTAAGTGCGCGAGTGCCTGAAGCTGTTAAGAGCAGAATTGGGACAGTTCTTTCTTCTCCATTGCTCGTCGCCACTCTTTCCGGTTGTCCTACCTGCGCCAAAACAACCGTTTTGCTTCCCCATTGGTTAGCTGTTCAAAATGTCACGACACTACAGGGATTCTGGTTAATAGCCTATAGCAAAGTCAGGTCTGATGCACACTTGCGGAAGGGGTGCATTGAGTGCGCAAGAGGTCGCTGATGATCACCCCTTGAGAACAACACTACAGAATTGGGACACCCTACGGTCTTGCACACCTTAGCGAGAACACGCAATTGAGGGGCACAAGGGCGCAAGTGCGGATATTGGGACAGGACCTTTGAGCCCTTTGCACCCTTTTTCGTAAGTCCACATTTCTGCAGATTTTGCCTGAGGGAATTGCCCACAGTTCATTGCGTGGTGACGTGAAACACGGAGGTTACCAGGGGAATCCCGGATGTGAGAGAAAAATCCCGGAAAACCCGCTTTATAAGAGAAGAAGAACAATAAACTGCACTACATTAACAAGGATTTAAGATGGCACATAGAACACATGAAATCAGAGGAATGTAATCACCTTATTACACACCTAGTATATTCAACTTTTTATTTTAGTTTTTACTTAACAATGCTGTTTTGACCAAAAGTAGTACATTGATTATTGACAAATATAGATTGTTATTGACAATTACCTCTTGTCCACATATAAATCAGGCAGTCGGTCAATTAAGTGCCTTGGCTGCGAAAAAAGTAAAAAATGTCCCAAACCCACAATAGTGTGCAACATGTTTCAGCATCGTCAAGGTAACATAATAAAGTCGCAAAGTGCTGTCCCATTACTATTTATAGCATTTAGAGCCCAGTTAAGGGCTCTAAATGTCAGTTAAGTCTGTGAGGGTTCAGGGCTTAGGGTTTAGGAGGGACATTGGGATTGGGACTTTGTTTTGCCCGCCAAGTGGGCGTTCCCATATGCTGTGACGTCATGTGAAAACTATCAGTTGGGTGTTTTCACTTCCGGGACTCATGGAACAGTAGGCCTGTGCTAGTACTGTTCCCACGCGCGATGCAGTGTTTATCGGGTTATGTTTCTGTCCACATCCTTCCTCTCCGCATTTCACTCACTGCTATGGACACTGTTAGATTATATGCGTACAACATTCTTGGAGGGATCGATGACATACTTCACAGGATTGCGTAATGCATTCCTTGTGTCATACTACTCATTCGCTATGTCATTGAGAACTGCATATTATGTCATTGAGAACTGCATATTAAGAACTGCATGTTGTGTTACCGAGATGGCTGGTTCATGTTGCTCGGCGACATGCTGGGTGGATTTTCTGTGTCTCATGCTGGTCTGAAAGTGCTTCTTCTGGTGTTGTTAGGGGGCCGACATTAGTCGGTTATTTACATTTCCCAGGACGGCTGGTTGATAATACTGTTTTGGGGGATTACCAGGCAATGTTTAAATTATAATAAATGCTTGGTCTGTGTGCGCTGGATTAAGTGGCCGACGCCGTTCGGGCTGGCACGATTAAGTGGCCGACGCCGTTCGGGCTGGCACGATTAAGTGACCGACGCCGGTCGGGCTGGCACGATTAAGTGGCCGACGCCGGTCGGGCTGGCACGATTAAGTGGCCGACGCCGGTCAGGCTGGCACGATTACTCCAAATTATGTAATCACACAGTCTGCCATGCACATGGTTGTGTCTGGCAGTGGTTTGGGGGATTGGTACTGCGTACGTTGCTCATTGCCATCGGTATTGCTATTGTAATATTACGGTGTTAATGTTGTTAGTAGTATTGTATGCACCATCAAGGAACAGAACCTAACGCCAAGACATCTGGTGTATTGTGTCTCTCATAATGGTTAAACGAAGATCGTGGAGTTTCCTGTCTGAACAGTGGGTTAACGGCGAGATCCGTGCCATGCAAAAATTGTGTTCTCCAGACTTTAACTCTGGTAACTCGGATGAACATCACAGAATGATCTTAGGATGGCAATAAAAGCAGCTAAGAGGCAATAAAGGGACAAAGGGGATTGTATGGGCGCTGACTAAGAACATACTAGAAAAGGAAAATCAGCAGTGTTGGGGAGGTCTCTGCTTCTCTGGCAGAGGATCTGAACACTTTCTATACACCTTTTGTGAGCGATTCTACAGCCAAGGATGTGCAGTTGGTCCAAGAGGACTAACCATTGCAATTATCTTGGTAAGACGTGTGCAAATCCCTCAAAAGGATAAACCCTCAAAAGGCTCCTAGTCCGGACAATAACCCCGGCCGTGTTCTCATGGTATGTGCTGACCAACTGGTGCAAGTCCTTACTGATATTTTCAGTCTATCAATCAAATCAATCAATCAATCAAATTTATTTATAAAGCCCTTTTTACATCAGCAGTTGTCACAAAGTGCTTTTACAAAACACCCGGCCTTAAAACCCCAAGGAGCAAACAACAGTAGTGTTGAATTTCAGTGGCTAGGAAAAACTCCCTAAGAAGGCTGAAATTTAGGAAGAAACCTAGAGAGGACCCAGGCTCAGAGGGGTG
>JACXGI010020698.1:0-10883 GCA_016801175.1 Esox masquinongy | reverse complement strand
GTGTTTTAGAGTACATTTATATTTACTGTCATAAATATTAGCAAAACCCCCTCCTTTTCAGGATGCACGGGGGATATGATCACTAATATAGCCAGGAGTGGAGGCCTCATTTAGGGCAGTAAATTCATCAGACTTTAGCCATGTTTTACACAAGCCAATAACATCTAGTTTACAATCAGAGATTAATTAATTTACTGCAACTGCCTTTGGAGCAAGGGATCTAACATTTAGGAGTCCCATTTTGAGATGCGAGGTGATACAGTCATTTTTATTTGTGACCGAGGTGGGGGAAGGCTTTATCTTAATAAGGTTGCTATTGTTAACACTGCCTTGTTTAACTTTTCTCAGCCTGGAACGAATCACAGTGGCAATAGGTAAAACTGAACTAACTACTCTGGCTATGCTATCGACAGACTCCACATTACTAGCAGGCTGGCTAACAGCCTGCGGCCTGACCTGCACCCTATCTCATGGTGAAGCTATAGGAGTGAGACGCCTGTCAATGTTCCTAGATAAAAGAAGAGCACCACTCCAGCTAGGATGGAGTCCGTCGCTCTTCAGCAGATCAGGCCTGGCCCTATTTCTGGGAGAGTCCCAGAAAGAGAGCCAGTTATCTACAAACTCTACCTCATGCAACGGGCAGAACTCCGTTTTCAGCCAGCGATTGAGTTGCGCAAGTCTGCTGTAGAGCTCGTCAGTGCCCCTAGCTGAGAGGGGGCCAGAGACAATTACTCGATGCCGACACATCTTTCTAGCTAGTTTACATGCTGATGCTATGTTCTGCTTCGTAACTTCTGACTGTTTCATCCTAACGTCGTTGGTGCCACCTTGAATAACAATATCTCTGTACTCTCTGTACTTGCCTGTTTTAGACTAAGCTAGCACCAACCCCAGATTTGCGGCTACGTCGGTGTATTAGGTTTTATTTATAATAATACGATTTTCGTCATAAACGACAATGAACGGAATTACATCTAAATTTATTTCAAATCGTGCAAGATGCATACAAAGAAACGTGCATAAAGCCCAAATCAAGCGACTCGCGTATTCGCGTGTATATGCTGCCGACAGAATGCATGGGAATGAATGAGAGAGTACACACGGGCCGCAAGCGTCAAGACCTCAACGGCGTCAGTGCGCTTAGAATTAGAAACCAAAACTATTTTTCTCGCGTCTACGTCCACATGGCTTGCTCAAATGAGCTGATATATAACACAGAAAATACTCAGTGTGCCTTACCAAGTAAGGAAATTGCTTGGCGTGCATTTTCATCATGACTCTCCGGGTCATCTCGTTAGTATTTACTTTTGGTTGCATATGTAGTTACTATCAGCAAGCTTGATAGTAGCCCTTTCAAGTAAAACGTATATGAATCCAATCAGTACAATAGGCTGTAGTTGAGCTGTTAAATGAATACATTGAAGACAATTTAGTTAACATTACCCCTGTTGAAAGCTAACTAATCATCAAGTTATATTTGTATTACAAATAGACAAACACTCACTTTTACCCACAAGGCTTGACTTCGGTTAAAATAAGCGTAGGAACGGACAAATCGCACATTGGACTATGTTCATGAAAATGTATGTGTTAATACTGCACACCCTAAAAAAAGGAACCAGAATGTTGTTTGCCAAAAATTAGAAGGCCCAAGTAAACCACGGTTGAACCATGATAAATACTTTTCACCACGAATTCCAACAAGTTCCTAGCAAGGTGTCAATATAGCTCAATAAACAAAGAACTTTTGCAGTAGTGGCGCGCCTAATGTGAATTGACCACGTCAAAATTACAAACGCAATAATGACACCGTTGACATCAGTCTGTCGTGTGAAAAAATCTAAACATGTAGTATATACATCTGTACAGCAACAGATATAGAAAAATCACAGTATCTGAATGTGAAAAAGTACTAATTAAACATAATACAATAATTAGCAAGGGCTGGAATCCAAGCGTTGTGGTTTTGTGCTGGAGCTGTGTCATTCATATTCACGGCAGGTCCCTTGTACCTCAGCAATGTCTTCTCCCACCTGCACGGTCAGCTGCCCGTTTCAGGTACCTGGTGATCTGGTTCTGGACAGCCTCGTCAGTGGCATCCCGGGTGGAAGGAGTCTTCCTTACTGCTCCTGTAAAACAATAATCAGATATTGTACTTCAATGGTCTGACATGATTTTGAGGAAAAGTCATAAATTAACCACAAGAATCTAATAGCCATGTACAAAATAACTTTGTTATTTTGTACATGGACTACAGAGTAGTCCTGAGGAAAAGGTCCTTAAAGCTGACATTCTCTTCAGTCAGCCGTTTATCTGAAGCTAAAAAACACAAAGAAATGTCAATAGTTATAATAAAGATATAAAAGTGAAATAAGGATAACTAACTTACCTTATACATGTAATTTCAGAAAGACTGTATAGTGTTGCATTTTAGTAATGAGCACATTCAGACAAATGCAGTTTCATGAAGACAAGATGCTAGCGTAACTATAGTGTTGTTTTTACCTGATTGTAGAGCCAGCTGTGCCCTCAGCTCGACCTTCTCTTCAGCCAGCCGCTTGATCTTCTCCAAATGTTCTCAAAGTAAAGACAAACAGTTAATTATTCAGTCCTAAATATCAGGTTATTTTACACTCCTCAGGTCTCAATAAATTGCAGTGTCCACCAAAATGTTCATTCTTACCTTCATGTGCAAAGCTAAAACTTACCCCAACGTCTGCCTTCTTGCCCTTAAAAATAAATTGAAATTGACAAATAAAATTGAAAGCAACATGCTTCAATAACATAAGTTAAGCGTCTGGGCTAAGTGAATTAACCCACACATACCTATGTAGTAGCAGTCCTCCACATGGTGCCGTGGAGTACCTCTCTGGTGCCGTGGAGTACTGTGTTTGCTCCATCCTAAAAACAAACATAAAAGTTGGTGAACAGGTAAATATGGTGAAACCAAGTAAACATTGTAACAATTACCAAATCAACATGTAATTCACATACCTCCAGGGCTGCAATCCACAGGGTGTTGTGGTGTAGATGTGCATCATTGGGGTGGTAGGGGCCCACGCTGGAACAATTTTCGCTCCTCTGGCGATACACACATGTGGTCTTCCACGTATCTAGGAAAAATGAAGGTTTTGTAAGCGATTTACCCTACAAAACACATTTTCATCCCAAGTTTCAAATTGTTATTACATTTTAAAATTTACCTGCATGCTTGATGAGTTTATAAGGGACAGCTTCCCAGGTGTCTTCAGGTGGTGATCAAGTTCTGGCAAACTTGTCATGGCTAAAGGACTTCCTGCTGTTGATGCTGTGTGGTGGCCAGTAGCAAAGTCCCCCTTTGAGCCACAGGTGTGGAACTACTGCTACAGTCATCCTCATCCGGGAACAAAACTACTGAAAACGTCATGATCTGAAAGTAATGTTTAGAAAAGATGTTTAGAAAAACGGCCAGTTGCAAGTTTTACAGCAGCATAAGACACACAGGCTAGCTAAGGAGAACTGTGGATAAACAAAGACACACACAAGACACCTCAGTAACGGAATTGTAACAAGTGCAGGTTTAACTAGTCTAGCTAACAACAATGTTTCTGCCAAGAGTTAGCTATCGCACATGTGGATAACGTTACTCAAAGAAACATGATTTAGCTAATGTTACGTACCAGTTGATATAAGTTATGAGGAATAAGCACAACATATTCTAACTTGTTGATCCACTAAGAAACTCAATTTAGCTAAGTTAGCTAACGTTACTGTACCTGTTCAACTGTTGATATTGCCTAGCTTGCTTGCTTCTCGAGATAACACCACTCTGTTATATGAGATGGCCCCAGAACAGATCGGAATGTGTCACTAATTGATAAGGGGTCTATTCTTCAGGACTAGTTTTGTTATCCTTAGGTCAGTAAACCAACCCCCACACCTTTGGTTAGGGGATATAAACCAGAGTGGAGTTTTGGGGAACTCTCTCTTGCATTTTCCTCCCTTCTCGCTACATCTTTGCTCTTGCAAACATCTTGAATCTCCTGAGAACTTTTACCTTTGATACGTTACTGTAATTGTAATACTCTCTTTATATATTAAATTCATTTATTGCATTAATTCATTGACTATTTGGAATGAATCTAAAACGGGTTAAAATCCAGTTCCTTCAAGCACAAAATATCAGAACTTGAGGCTAAACGAAGAAACAAAAAATAGTAAGCTACCGAACTTGTGGACACACGAAGAAACAGAAGGGTTAGGTATTGTCACATCCTGGCTATGCCCCTAGCCATCTCTGCGCCGGGCTGGGGCCATAGTCAGGACAGGACAGAAGGTGGTGCCTCTAGCCACCTCTACCCAGTTTGGAGGCAAATGTAGATCGTTGCCTCCAATTGGGGAACCTATTTATGTTCCCCAATTGGAGGCCACCCGGTGTGGTTCATTTTGGTTTTATGTTTGTACTTGATACCCTACGTCACTGCGATTGTTTTTTCGTCTTCATTAAACTATGGATTACTACCACCTTTCCTTCTCTGCGCCTGTGTCCTACCACCACAACCGTGACAGGTATTTCATCTCAAGCCAACACTTTTTTTTTAACTTTATGTGACGGCTGCTCCGTGTGGTGCTGCGTGCTCTCTCCCTCTCCGGCGCTCCACCTCGCCGGTGTACTAACCACCGCTGGAGCAGATGGCAGCAGTGCACCCAACACACCCTCACACCTGTTTTGAGTTAGTCATTATGTTGTCGGTTTAGGTTGCTCATTTTCACCCGCACGGGTTATTGTTTGTCCTGTTGGAGACCGTGTGGTGCGTTTTTTGCCATTTAAAGAAGAGACTAGCCGTTTGTTCTGTGTTGTTAGTTTTGTTTTTGCCTCTCCATTATATGCACTCGCTACCCTCGCACCTCACACTTTATTCACCAAGCTCACTTTCTATAAACTGTTTTACCGCCTTTGGTTTAGTACTTCCGATCAGCTACCAGTGACTTTGACTAAATAATTCTAATTTTAAAAGAATATTGCAAACAGTCATTGTTTAATACAAAATAGTTGGGACATTCTTATTTAGTAGCCTAACAACACTTAACGTTAGTTATTTGTAATAACACAGAAGAGAACTTACCTGTAGCTTTGTATGTGACTTGGCGTTCAATCATTTTCAGTCGGATGTTGAAGAGAACTTGATCTTTGTCTGTTTCGGGAGTTCAACAAATTGTAGTAAAACAATGTCATAATCCACATGTTGTATTGTCCAATTGAGAGCATATAGGTTATACCTTACACCCTTTGAAAAAGAGTTGTTTGATTTCCTGAACGAGACTAAAAGAACCAAGTAACTAAAATGATCCAGTTTTCACATCACTACTTTGAAACGTGGGATTCCTAGCTAGCTAGCATTCTTGTCGGTGTGAGCAACTCCCTTGTTGTATTGTGCCTTGCATGCAATTCACATTCGCTACAACGCCTTTCTGCATGGTGCCATCTACAGACACGGCAATGTTTAAACACAGTAAAGAACTGTCCACCGTGAAGCGAGTAGAGTCGAGGCTAGGCGTTGAGTTGAGCTGGTGCCATGCAGTGGAAAAGGGCCATTAGTTTGGGGAAAAAAAATTGTGGTAAGCAACGGCGAGAGACGGCTGTTTCTAACCTGTGTGTGTGTCGTAGAACAAAACGTGAAAATCTCTTAAGCTTGTGTTTACCACAGAGTTTATTTCAAGCATCTAGACCAGGGGTATTCAAATCTTACCCTATGAGGTCCAGAGCCTGCTGGTTTTCTGTTCTACCTAACCATTAATTGCTCCCACCTGGTGTCTGAAAAATAAGTGCCTGATTAGAAGGCTGCAATGAAAAAATGGAGTGGAACTGGCTTTGAGGTCCAGATTTGAATACTACTGATCTAGACGAACCAAAAACCAGCTATTGTGGTTCATGAATATGGTTCCTGTACATGTCTACACAAAGGTCCTTTACACAAGCAATAGTGCAAAAGTCAAAGTCTATTTTATTTCTAAACTACCAATGTTGACCAAAATTCTGTACACTAAGATTTAACAATATTAAAATAAAGTTAATACAAATAAAATCAGTACAAGAATAAAAGTGGTAATAGCATCTCTGCTGGAAGAAAATGGCAAGACTACACACAAGCTAGGCACATCACAGCGCACTCCCTCACTTCGGCGGCTAGCCGCCAGCGTAAAGCAATCGGGCCGCTGGTGGAAAGCCGCCAGAGATGCAAATTAGCTGATGCAAATTGAGATCAGGAGAAAAGTGGCAATTTTTCCAAGCGACAGCAAAACATTGACCTGAACCACTTAGCCAAGACTACTGTGATTTTTTTAACTAGTCTGTGAAAGTCCATGAGGGGCTCAGCCAAAGCTTGAACTTGAACCCTGTTGAACAACTTTGGGGAGACCTGAAAATCTCAGTTCCCAGACGCAGCCCATCCAATCTGAAAGAGCCAGTGATTATCTACAGCAACAAATGGGAGAAAATGCCCAAATTCAGGCGACCTAAGCTGATAGAGGCATAACCTAGATATCTTAGTGTCATTTTTCCACAGTACAGGTAACAGATGCACCGATACCACTTTCTCATTGTCAATACCGATTTTGAGTACTGAACTTTAGGTATACACTGCGTGCACAATTATTAGGCAAATCATATTCCTCAAGATTTATTTTATTGTTGAACAAACACAATGCTCTCAGTCAATCCAAAATATAATTGAACCTCAAACCTGAATGTTTAACAAAGGAAAAATGGGTTTTGATCTTTCTCAGGGGAATACATAAGTGTGCAGAATTATTAGGCAACTAAAAAGAAATTCTCCAACTCACTTGTTTATTCTCAATTTTTAGAGTAAGTGCAAAAAATAAGTAACACAAAATGAAAATTAAATAACATTTCTGCCGTTTCAAAAATATTCAGTGACCGATATAGCCACTCTTCTTTTCAATAACTGCCATGAGCCTTCCATCCATGCAGCCTATCAGTTTCTTGATCTGTTCATGATCAACTTTCGCTGAAGCAGCAACCACAGCCTCCCAAATGCTGTTCAAAGAGGTGTATTGTCTTCCCTGACTGTAAATCTCTCGTTTGAGAAGGGTCCACAAGTTCTCAGTAGGATTTAAGTCAGGTAAGGAAGGGGGCCAGGTCATTATTCGGGCATCTTTGAGGCCCTTGCTTGCTAGCCAAGCAGTGGAGTACTTGGATGCATATGATGGAGCAATGTCCTGCATATAGAACATGGCCTTCTTGAATGCTGAGGACTTCTTCCTGTACCACTGCTTGAAGAAAGTATCTTCCAGAAACTAGCTGTAAGTATGGGAGTTGAGTTGGACCTTTTTTTGGATCTTTTCAACCCGAAAAGGTCCAACTACCTCATCCTTAATGAGAGCAGCCCATACCAGTACCCCTCCTCCACCTTGCTGGCGCCTGACTCGAAGTGGTCCATTAGTAATGGCCACAGGCCCATCCATCTGGTCCATCAAGAATCACTCATTTCATCTGTCCATAAAACCTTTGAAAAATCTGTCTTCAAGTATTTCTTTGCCCAATCTATATGCTTCAACATGTGATTCTTATTCAGTGGTGGTCTTCTTTCAGCATTCTTGACCTTGGCCATGTCTCTGAGCACTTGACACCTTGTGCTTCTGGACACTCCAGGTAGGTTGCAGTTCTGGAATATGGTGGCACTGGAGGATAATGGGTTCCCGGTAGCTACACCTTTAATTCTTCTCAAGTCTTTTGCAGTTAATTTGTGTCTTTTCTTCTCCATGCATTTATTTCACCCCTGTTGACTATTTGCAACAAAACGTTTGAGTCCGGTGGTCACGCCTCAATAGTTTAGCTATTTCAAGAGTGTTGCATCTGTCTGAAAGGCATTTTACAATTTATGACTTTTCAGTGTCAGTTAAATCTCCTTTGGGTCCATTTTAGCTGAGGTCATGAAGCTGCCTAATAATTATGAACACCTTGATATAAGGTGTTATTCACTGTTGCCACACCCTCCCTCATTACACAAATACATATCACCTGAAAATGATTCAATCCAATGAGCATTCAAGTTAATATGGTTTGGAATTGGAAAATGTGCATAGAAATAATAATACGATCAGAATAATCACTTGCCTAATAATTGTGCGCACACTGTATATGCCGATAGTACTGATGCCAAGTACTGAACTGAAATGTTTAGCTTGTTGTCGTACAATCACAGCTTGATCTAAATTGCACTAGAATAATGTTTGGCTCTTTAAGAGAAACTAGCAAGCCAAACGCTTCTCTACTGTCACCCCTTGAAACATTTGTAACTACTAAATTTACCAGTGGCTGTTTCAAGTGTAAAGTAATTCCAGGCTGACGACATAGTTGCTGATATCAGTGAATTTACTAGGCATAGCCGGCGTGTTTCTGTTCTGTCCATCATCAAGAACTTAGGATGTGTTTTCTGCCCATTGTTATTACAATCTGATTCGTGGTATCAGCTCATTACATAGACTCCCTGTTGCCGATACCCGATCCCGTTTTGGTCAGTTACTCACACATTTCTGATTCCAGTATCGGCTCGGGGCATCCCTAGTACAGGTAGTAACAGCCCCCCAAAAAATGGCTACATTGTAGGGGTGTTATAATAAAATTTAGGGTCAACATTTTTACTGATTTCCCTCCTTATAATGATGATTGATGATACAGTTTTTCTTAATTGCTAAAACATTAAACCCCATTCTCTGAACCAAATTCTTGCAAAATGATAAACATGGGCGGCAAAAGTTAAACACAACTACAACACAGTTGTCATCCTTTACACACAGTGGCTCATAATAGTTCACACTTGTTTCTAATGATGTGATCAAACCAACTGTTCAGAATATAAGTCAGTTTAGTGTACACAGGTGGCACAGGTCTGAGGCAGAGGAGAAGAGTATGTGTCAGAGGTGGTGGACAAGGGGGAAGAGTAGGTATAAAAGGTGTTGGACAAGGAGAAGGAGTATGTGTAAGAGGTGTTGGACGAGGACTCAGCACACTCCTCTGGCCGGACTCAGCACAAAGACATGATGCTGAGGCAGAATTAATTTCTCACTGACTTTGATTTTGCAGTTGAACAACATTTCTGAGTTTATTGTAATGTGCTTTTCAATTAGAGTTTTCTTTGGTCATTGGGCTTTTGCAGTGGACTACTGTATTTTTATGCCACTGCTGAATATACAGACATTCAGTACTGTATTACTTGCAGTACTTACAGTATTAAATATATTCACTGAACTAAGTTGGGATTATTATACTTTTTTATTGCAAAATGCGTTTAATATTTACAATTTTTAAAAAATCTGTAACTACATGCCCTGGGTGCTGTGTTCTCCATTTTTGCCGGACTGCGTAAGTTGAGCCGGCCTAGAAGAGCGAATGTCTCTTACTGAGTGAGTGAGTCCGTCCCTGACTGATTGGTTACCCCTTGTTAAATAGCGCAGTGGTTAGAGATGCTGACTACGGAACAATAGGTCCCGCGTTCGACTCCCATAACACTCTAAACACATTATGCCTGAGGTTCAGAACAGACAAAAACTTTGCTGGCTATAACCTTATGTAGCTACGTAATAGGAAGCCTAAAATAAAACAGTTCTGGTGGATATTTGGGTTTGTTCAGGATAGACAAACACTTCGCTGCCTACACGATTCTCTTGTCTTTTCACTTGACAAAAGTCAGTTATCATCACCTATATCGATAGATACTCAATGTCATTCACGAATGGCTAATTAGCTGTTAAAACGGCCAGTGGTAAAAGAGGATTTGTTCAGAATAGACAAAAACTACAGGAGGCTACAACCTTCTGTAGCTACGGGAAGCCTAAAATGAAACTGTTTACTGTAGTGATGGCCAAACGAGGCTTCATTAGCGTTATTTTAGCAGCAGGATATTATGCTGGCAGCACTCAGATTTTCATTATCACAATAAAAGCCATAATTGAAATGTATAAGGCCATATAGTTAACAATCTAGTATGTAAAAAAACAACAGACAAGAACAACATTGGAACGGACAGTAAACATAAAATGACAGACTAGATTGACAGACTAGATTGTTAACTATATCGCCTTATATAGTACAATGATGGCTTTTATTTTGAAAAAGAAAATCTGAGTTAGCGCTGCTAGCATAATATCCTGCTGCTAGAAGTACGGCCATCACTAGTTCACAGTTATATTGCGACTATTTCTGGTGGAATTTCGAATTATGTCTTAGGATTTCTTCAGGATAATCAAACACTTCGCTGGCTACACGATTCTTACTTGACGTAAAAGTCCATTATCGTCACCTATATGGATACAGTAGTTATTCTATCAATGTCATTCACAAATGGCTAATAAGCTGTTAAAACGGCCAGTGGCAAAATCCTTACAGTTAATAGGTGCTATTTGTGGTGGTGGTAAAATTAATAAGAAACGTTACAAAGCTTAACACAATGCATAATGGTGTCTAGTGACATATTACTGGCTAAAAAGCTTTTAAAACGGCCAGTGGCAAAAGTCATGCAGTTCATAGATACTATTTGTGGTGGAGGTAAACTTAATAAGAAACGTTACTTAACACGATGGTTAATACTGTCTAACGAAATATTCAAACTTGACGTGATGTTACAGATTTTCTCAATTGTTTACACACAAATTCTGGTACTTGAGACACAATGACCACAACATTTAACTCATTCACCAACCCCCTGAACCAATTCTGCTAAACTACAAGCACAATTCCTGCTTTACACTCAAATTGCAGCTCTAAAACACACTTTTTTCAAAACACTACACACAATTCTCTGCTTTTGGCACAAGTTTCATGCAGAAAATATCCTGTTTTCACAAGGAACACACTGCCATTCAAATATGCACACTGACTCATC
>JACXGI010020697.1:0-10876 GCA_016801175.1 Esox masquinongy | reverse complement strand
TCTATACAAACATATAACTACTTTTCTAATGAGCACACACATAACTAGAGGTTTACACATGGGAATGAGGGAAGAGGGGACAGGTGTGTGTGATAAGACAAGACAGTCTGGGGATGCGTTCATGTGCAGAAAAGATGGCAGCTAGAAGGCCATTGACAAAGAGAGACGAAGCTAGGATGTCTCCACAAGGAGCAGGGTCCAGGGTGGAACTGTGACAATGGCACAGTACTGTACTAAAAACCTCTTATTTATATGTAAATATAAAAGCGTAGAATAGAGAAGGCAAGAACTACGCATGTTGTAAATCAGATATGAAAGCAGTTTTATCAAATCTTTTTTTAAAGGTTGATGGGATCAAGGATTGACTGATTTAAAGTAACTTAGGCTGTGTAAATCTTTATCGCTGTGTTTTTTTCTTTTGTCTTTTTTTGTTGCTTTAAAGTTTTTTGGGAATCTTTATATGACAAATAGAGGCTATGAGTGCAGTTATAATAATACATAATAATGTATTAAATTTTATAGCGTTTTTGTAAAGACTCATAATGCAAGGTAATTTGATAACTCAATGCTATGCCGTTATCTACTGTAGTGTCTTATGGTCCATTTTACTATGGATCAATGTTTAGGGCACTGATCCACCAGGGCAGCTTGTATCGAGTTCCTCAAAGTATCCAGGATTGTCATATTGTTTTTACTTCTTTTCAGGGCCGTGGCCAACAGGGGGAATGGTGGGTGTGATTCACGGGCTCCATGGTTTAGCAGGGCCCAATGTCCATTTCGGCTATAAGTGAGGGGGCCCAGGCAAATATCTTTTCAAGGGGCCCAAGAATCCTGGTGACTGCCCTGCCCACCAGTGTTATGATTGACATTTTTGTCAAAATGATAATTTAATATTTTGGGGGCAAGTAGTCAAGTTGAAAATCTTGGTACAGATGCACAACATAGTATAGATTATTATGATAAATTAGTAAATCGCTTTGAGGTTTTTTTCTATATGTTTGTTTTAGTCCCAAACATTTTTCGGTTGATGCCCTAACGTTTTAATTACTGACTAACCCTCATCCTAAACTTAACCAGGGACAGAATTGAATGTTTAGGACCCAAATCACAGGCTGACAATTAAATAAATAGTAATTATATTACTGGTCATACAGGTCATAAACATTTTATTGTTTCATGTTTTAATCCATAACTAGGCCACATTCAGTCACTTTGTTTTCAACACAGGTAATTTATTAGCCTATGTTACATCTTTTTAATTCATAACCTACACAGCCACAATCAGACATTACTTAACTGCTACACATTTTCACATTCTCTTTTAGATTTGTCCTTCCATATCTGTGCTCCTTGTTTTAGTTGCATGGTGGCAATGTTCTTGCCAGATAGCTACTGTAGTTAGACAAATATATGTTGGTTAAATTCAATTTTTTTTTTTTAAAGCTGCACTATGTAGGATTTTTTCTGTAAAAAAAAAAAACTATTACAGCATTTTGCAATTACTCACCGGTCAGAAAGCGGTTCCACACCTATGCCCGATTGAGTTCCTGGTAGCTAGCTCTAGAGAGTTGGTCTAAGTCTTGTTTCGCTTCTTTGCCGTTTTCGTAGTGTATGCTGTAGTAGACTAGGGAGGAACTGACAGTTTGTCATCCTGGTCTCTCTTCCTTACAGTAAGCGAACTTCACTCTCCTATAAACCACAATGTTGCGGTGGCGCTGGTGTTAGGGTATAAGTACTGAGTACTAACATTGACAGACTAATTAATAATTATATTTAAGCCAACCAAATGGGACCCCAGGCCGGGGCCCGGGACAACGTTCTCGGTTGTCCCCCTCTGTCGGTGTCACTGCCTTACTCCTTTCCATAAATCCTATTCACAACCTCACCCCAACCATATCAAGCAGTTGCTTATTAAATATTGCAACATGCTTAGTCAGCCGGAATGTTTATGTGGAAACCAGTGAAGCAAATATAAAAGAGTCGCTCTGGAAAAATAACTAACTTGTGTGTTTGTATTCCAGTGGACAATATAAAGATACTGGTCTTCTTACAAAGTGACCAAAATGGCTTCCAACTCCGTCTTCCAAGAAGAAGACTTCTGCTGTGGTCCTCCCCTGCAGCCAAAGTGGCTGCAAGACCTGCATAAAGGACTACTGGAGACATAAAGACCACCAGGAATGTCCAATCTGCAGGAAGACATCATCCGTCCCTTTCCCAGTTGTCAGCCTTACTCTCAAGAGGCTGTGTGAGGTGTTTCTACAGGTTGGACACTTGCACCCTATTTCCTATTTAATGAACTCCTTTTTACTAGGGCTCATAACACTTCAATATATTGGCTGTAAATGTATTCATGAATGTTCAAATAAATCCAATAACTTATAGGAGAGGAGCTCCAGACATTATGACGCTGGGTCAGAGAAGCTTTGTGGTCGACACAAACAGAAAGTCAAGCTCTTCTGCCTGGAGGATGAACAGCCGGTCTGTTTGCTGTGTCGCGACTCAAGGAGACTCAAAGGACACAAGCTCTGTCTAATAGATGAAGTGGATCGGAAGGTAGGGGAATACATAGATGTATGGTTCAAATACTGGATGGCACTGGTCCCAAAGTGTCTGCCAATCTCCTGTAACAGACATGAACCTAAAGTTGTCCAATATTGAAGACATATTGGTGTGCGTATTTATTTAGGCAATATTAACATTTAAAAGTTTGGATCCTATTGTCTCGATGTCTGTATGTTGGAAGTTGTCTTGATTGATGTAATATTGCTGAGTGTACCTTTAAAATATTAAATACTGAAGGAATAATGTTTGAAGAAATATTAAAGCGATATTGAAATGTTGTTTTTTATTTCAGGAAAGTTTAAAGGCTGAACTGAAGACCCTAAAGGAGAAGTTGGAACTTTACACTGAAGCCAAACTAGCCTGTAGTCAAACTGAAAAATACATCCTGGTAATTATAGTAAATAATCATTGGGATGCAGTGTTACTTGTTACTAAATCTGTTCATTTGGAGGCTAATTCTTAAAGATGCAGTCTAGCATCTGAAGGAAATTAAAGGTGCAACATATTATGGGCATTTCTTTCAAAAGAAGTAGCTGAAATATACAACATTTCTGGAGAGTTCATTTAACAGAAGTTTTGTCATTTCGTAAGCTTTTTCATGAACATATAAAAAAAGAAGAAAGAAAATATACATTGTCCAACCTACAATACTGTGCAACATCTTAGGCACCTGAATGTGAAACTAAAGCCATTCATTAGGACAGTGTTTATTTGTAAAAAAATAATATATAAATATACATCTATGAATAACCATATATATCAAAGAAACACTTACTTCAGATGCCTAAGACTTCTGCACAGTACTGTATGTGCTGTGTTTTCACCAAACTGTCATAATGCTGAAAAAACCAGAGAGGAAGACCCAATCTAAAAAGCATTTCTACCAAAAAAACAATTATTATATGCATATGCTATTATTTGATCATTAATTATTATGTATGTGAAATGTATGGAGGTACTGGAAAAGGTTACATTTTTTTATTCTATGTTTCCTGCTAGATATTTCTTATTTCTTCATATTGCATTTATTTTAGAAGATTCACACATCAGCCACAAACTACTGGGTAGTAAGTAGCTAATACAGCCTTTAATGTTTGTTTTTAGCCATATATTGGAACTTCATTAGGTTTTTTGTCTTTTAAACTTTTTAAGTCAGATGTTACTGACCAATCCTGAACAACCTCATGTTATCTAGAGTAAAGGCATAGACATAACAAATACAAAGACTTTTACACAAGGAACAGACTGTTAGTAAGCTCTCTGTATATAGGACTGATAATTGCATAGTACCTAAAATGTGTTCCCTATTTTGAAGGTTAATTACATTCAAACTTAATGAAATATAACAAAGATGACATTGACATTTGAAATAATTTAAAAAGATGAAACTCTTTAGGATTATCAATAATAATGTGAAATCTCATGCCTGAAACAAGACACTCAAGACATGCTATTTTAAATTCTACATGTACTGTGCAGTCTTGAATAGGTTGGTAAGCTGGTTAGAACTGTATTTTTCTTTGCTTCCAGACTCAAGCTGTGGAGACACACCAGGAAATGAAGAAACAGTTTCATGTTCTTTATGCATTTCTACTTACGGAAGAGAAGGCTCGGATAAATGGTCTAATAGAGGAATAGAAAGAGAAGACTAGGGTGATGAAGGAAAAAATTGACAAAATTAATAACGTTTTTTGACGGAGATCCGAGCTGTAGAGGAGCGTCTTGATGGTGACCACGTTACCATGCTGCAGAGATACCATGCCGTTCTAAACAATACCAGGTATTCAGCTGTCCATTTTCTATTTCACGTCTCTTCTCCTCTGGTTCTGAACACACAACACAACAGCTTTCATTCCTGCTCCTATGTTCTTCCAGAACCCAGTGTATGGTGCCAGATCCCCAGCTGGATTCAGGATCACTGCTAGATGTAGCTAAACACCTGGGAAACCTGCAGGTCAAAGTCTGGGAGAAGCTAAAGGGACATATGAAATTCTGTGAGTTGACTCTGTTAAATGGATAAAGCACACACGAATAGGTCAATATATGTGTGTCACATGGCAGTCTATTTCCTGTAAGTCCACACTACATTATTTCCAAAAGGTTTATCCGGCTTTCTCCGTAAGACATTATTTCCGTATGGTTCCTGGAAATAAAATGATTCTTCAAAGGGTTTTCCAGTGAGGACAGATGATGAACCCTTTTAGGTTCTAGATAGCACCTTTTCTTTCTAAGAATGTATTTTCTAATCACTTTGGGATGATGTCTGTTCATATCAGTTGTGGGACAATTGATACAGCATATACTGTACATATAAGCCACTGTCTGTGTAACTGCATTCAGATCCAGTGATTCTAGACCCCAACACTGCTCACAGAGATGTCCTGGTTGACCCTGACATGGCCACGTTCAGAATCAGAAACTCCTGGGAGAGACAAGAGACGACGGCTCCTGACAATCCAGAGAGGTTCAACCTCTATGAAGGGGTTCTGGGCTCTGAGGGCTTTGATTCAGGCACGCACAGCTGGGACGTGGAGGTCAGGGAACCATCTATTAAGGAGGACTGGACCGGCTGTGAATGGGCCCTGGGAGTGGTGGGGGAGTCTTCATCGAGGAAGGGAGTAATCAAGTGTGGAGGCTGGCGCTTGGACCACCAAGAGGGTGCATACAGTGTTCGGTCCGTGCCCGAGCCGGCCGTCCCCATCGTTATGAATCTGAGACAGAGACTCCGGAGGATCAGGGTGACACTGGACTGGGACGGAGGGCAGCTGACCTTCTCCGATCCGGATAGCAACCAGCGCCACCACACGTTCACGTCCACCATGTGCAGCAGTACTAGAAAGTTTTAAGTAGAGATGGACATATGACATCAGAATAGCTCTTAAAAAGAGTAGCAGCAGCTTACAAGATGAGAGGAGTCATGACCAGCCTTTCAAAGCATCTCATGGATATAGATGTACACAGGTTTAGGGTCCATTTCATTTCTAATCAATTTACTTTGTTCACATCTTTTAATTGATTGGCATTAAAATTTGATTTAGTCCAATCCTGGATGTGATGCAACTGGGGCGTTATCATTTAGGCCGGGTTACCTTGGAATTCTGGCTTACATGGGACAATAGGTTTGGGTAGCGTGTTAAAATGGGGTTATTTCAGATAGCAACTGCGAGATACTGACCATTTCTGAGGGGACATAATGTTAAAGTGGATGCCACTTCCTTAAATCACCTGTGTTTATAAGGTCTTGATAACGTCTGTGTTTAACCACTTCTATCTGACTGCGCACCAAAATGCTGCATAAAACCTCAATTGCTGGCCTCTTTCTGAACTGAATATTATTATCAACCACTAGGTGATAGTACAACAAGGATATTGTATTACATTGGTTTTCTTTTTGTGATATTGCTGTACTTCTTCGATTATGTTTAGTTTATAGTAGTCATACTGCAATATGAAATACTGTATCTTATTTGCCACTTGCTGACAGTAAATTAAAGAGTAAATCTCCAATACATACAGTAATTCCACACATTCTTATGATACAGAATGCATGGTTAAGTGATGCAAACATATGACGACAATATGCTGTATGTTGTGAAGTTTTCACCATTTGATAGTCATGTTAGCAAGCAACGTGAAATGTGTTGAAAAAATATTGACTAATTGCTTTCTGAGGACTTCAAAGACATCATATGAACTTTCATGTATGCCCCTGAAATTCATGTGGAATCACTTTTGTTTATAGATGTCTTTTCAATGTTGAATCAATGTCAAAATGTTTAGTGGGTAGGCTTTCACCAAACAAATTTCATGATTTGTGTTTCATGGGATGGATTACTCCAATAAAGAATGAAGCCAGTTTGATGGCAATGCCCATTCAAGGAAGTGTTAGAAATTAGCAGTGCACAGTTTCTAAGCATTTTGTGTTGACTATTATCTTAGCTTTCTTCTTGGAAGCAAGCACAATGATTATATAACTGAGTTGTGCCGGTGCATGGAGAACTCAGCTAACCACAGACTTGTAGCGTTGGCTTGGTTGTACTAGCTAGCTACAGGCTAACATTAGTTGCCTTGGTAATAGCATGTATTATTTACATTTTAGTCATTTAGCAGATGCTATTATCCAGAGCGACTTATTATTGTCACATTTCTATTGTCACATTTGGTGTTACATATTATTATCTAGCAAACATTTTTAACATTGTGTAGTGCCTGTGCACACATTTTTTTTAATAAAGCCTTGTTGGCTAGTAGGTTGGACCTGCTAGCTTTGCTGTTAATTTAACTAGCTAGCTATGCGTTTTGGAATCAAAAGTGAGAAACAATTTGAGTTGTACCTGTGAACGGTCTGTCCATAAAGGTAACAGATTTAGAGTTGATTTTTGAGTTTCCCAGTCCAGGAACAACTAAGCCTGATCTCCTCTGTGACTAAGTGGTTGTGACTAAGTGTTTGGTTCATCCAAGTGACCTCAAAGTCAAAGTGTTCAAAAGTATAGTGTGTGTAAAGGCTACCAGCTTTATTACTCCATTGATAGATTCTTAAACATTCTACTTTTAAATGCATGCTATGTAATACAATTGAAACAATATCCTATTTAGAAAGCAGTTTTACTAGTTTTAAGAAATTGCAGTGTATCTGCATCTGAGTTGTGATTGAAATCCGTGGCCTGGTTCTTGTCAGTTCCAGGAATTAGTCAAAGAGAGAGCAAATGTTCTCAGCATCTCACCACAGAATTAAAAGGTATGTTTAATCACAAACATTAAAATGTAATACCTGACTTGTCTTTTACCACACTTGCTGTAACATATTAAAATAATCCCAAGTAACCTCTTATAAAAGTGTCCCCAACTCCCTTAGCATCCCTGTCTGCTTTCAATTCCCCCTGTTCCCTATAAAGTTTGCTGCCTACCAGGACAACGGACACCATATGGGACACACCCCATAGCACACTTCTCTTATCATCCCTCCATTCTGTCTGCTCCTGTTCCATTCTACTCAACGATTTTGCACTTTTGAGTCTGCCTGCTTGCTGGTAAGTGTCCTGTTTTTTGCTAGCATTGGGCGTATGGATTTATTATGAAGCTAGTGAGCCACACACTGTAGAAACATAGGGTAGTGTTAATAAATAAAGCGCTAATACAAACTTATTCCTGAACCAAAATCCTCAGAAAATCACTATTGATTGTGATTTTAAGCTGAGGTATAAATTTAAAAAATGCTTTGTGGATGTTTCCCAGAGCCAAATTTTGAAATGGCAAGCCTCGATTACTATTGTCTTAGATAAAATAATTAATGTAATGGAAATGTGAAGGTTGAGTCGACATGCAGGGTTAAGGAAAGGAATTCTTAGTGAACACTGGAGCAATTCTTTACATTTCAATAATGGCCACAGGAATATTTTAAAAGACCTAGTAGTAAACACCGTAGTAAACACCATTCAAAATGATGATTAATATGCATATGGCTGAAGAGTGGTAGCAGATAGCCTCAAGGTTAGAACCCCTTAAATATTGCTAGATTCAATCCCTGAGCCATAAGTTTATACTGAACAAAATTATAAACGCAACACTTTTGTTTTTGCCCCCATTCATCATGAGCTGAACTCAAAGATCTAAGACTTTCTCTATGTACACAAAAGGGCTATTTCTCTCAAATATTGTTCACAAATCTGTCGAAATCTGTGTTAGTGAGCACTTCTCCTTTGCCGAGATAATCCATCCACCTCACAGGTGTGGCACATCAAGATGCTCATCAGACAGCATGAGTATTGCACAGGTGTGCCTTAGGCTGGCCACAATAAAAGGCCACTCGAAAATGTGCAGTTCCATCACACAGCACAATGCCACAGATGTTGCAAGTTTTGAGGGAGTGTGCAATTGGCATGCTGACTGCAGGAATGTCCACCAGAGCTGTTGCCCGTGAATTGAATGTTCATTTCTCTACCATAAGCCGTCTCCAAAGGCGTTTCAGAGAATTTGGCAGTACATCCAACCGGCCTCACAACCGCAGACGACGTGTAACCACACCAGCCCAGGACCTCCACATCCAGCATCTTCACCTCCAAGATCGTCTGAGACCAGCCTCCCGGACAGCTGCTGCAACAATCGGTTTGCATAACCAAAGAATTTCTGCACAAACTGTCAGGAACCGTCTCAGGGAAGCTCATCTGCATGCTCGTCGTCCTCATCGGGGTCTCGACCTGACTGCAGTTCGTCGTCGTAACTTGAGTGGGCAAATGCTCACATTTGATGGCGTCTGGCACTTTGGAGAAGTGTTCTCTTCACGGATGAATCCCGGTTTTCACTGTACAGGGCAGATGGCAGAAGCGTGTATGGTGTCGTGTGGGTGAGCGTTTTGCTGATGTCAACGTTGTGGATCGAGTGGCCCATGGTGGCGGTGGGGTTATGGTATGGGCAGGCTTGTGTTATGGACAATGAACACAGGTGCATTTTATCAATGGCATTTTGAATGCACAGAGATACCGTGACGAGATCCTGAGGCCCATTGTTTTGCCATTCATCCACAACCATCACCTAATGTTGCAGCATGATAATGCACGGCCCCATGTTGCAAGGATCTGTACACAATTCCTGGAAGCTGAAAACATCCCAGTTCTTGCATGGCCAGCATACTCACCGGACATGTCACCCATTGAGCATGTTTGGGATGCTCTGGATCGACGTATACGACAGCGCGTTCCAGGTCCTGCCAATATCCAGTAACTTCGCACAGCCATTGAAGAGGAGTGGACCAACATTCCACAGGCCACAATCAACAACCTGATCAACTCGTTGCGAAGGAGATGTGTTGCACTGCGTTAGGCAAATGGTGGTCACACCAGATACTGACAGGTTTTCAGACCCCCCCAATACAGTGAAACTGCACATTTTGAGTGGCATTTTATTGTGGCCAGCCTAAGGCACACTTGTGCAATACTCATGCTGTCTGATGAGCATCTTGAAATGCCACACCTGTGAGGTGGATGGATTATCTCGGCAAAGGAAAAGTGTTCACTAACACAGATTTAGACAGATTTGTGAACAATATTTGAGGGAAATAGGCCTTTTGTGTACATAGAGAAAGTCTTAGATCTTTGAGTTCAGCTCATGATAAATGGGGGCAAAAACAAGTGTTGCGTTTATAATTTTGTTCAGTGTATGTTTATGTGGAAACCAGTGAAGCAAATATAAAAGAGTTGCTCTGGAAAAATGATTAACTTGTGTGTCTCTATTCCAATGGACAATATAAAGATACTGGTCACCTACAAAGTGAGCAAAATGGCTTCCAACTCCGTCTTCCAAGAAGACCTCCTCTGTCCCATCTGCTGTGATATCTTCAAGGATCCTGTGGTCCTCCCCTGCAGCCACAGTGGCTGTAAGACCTGCATAGAGGAATACTGGAGACATAAAGACCACCAGGAGTGTCCTATCTGCAGGAAGAGATCATTCATGTCTCTACCAACAGTCAGCCTTACTCTGAAGGGCCTTTCTGAGGTCTTCCTACAGGTTGGAGACTTGTTTATAACCTTGACTAAGGAAAAAACGTCACTGTATTCCCTATTGTCAAACATAATTCACTAATCAAATCATTCAATCCTATAGACGAAAAACCACAAAGATATAAATGTATCAGAGAAGCTTTGTGGTCGTCACAAAAAGAAACTCAAGCTCTTCTGTCTGGAGGATGAAAAGCCGGTCTGTTTGGTGTGTCGCAACTCAAGGCGACACAAAGGACACACGTTTTGTCCAATAGAAGAAGTTGGGCAGGATTACAGGGTAAAAGAAAACATATTGTATATAAGATTAAGCTAATTTTAATTTAATTTTCATCACTTTTTCTTACCAAAACATACATTTTAATGCACTTACATACTTAGCTGTATAACCTTGCTTTCTTAAAATGCATGCCCTTGCTGAAAGTTGCTCGGGAAAAGAGTGTTTGCATAAATTAATAAAATGTAATATTTCACTCCACTGATCTTTACATTCTTCCCTATATATTCAGATGTGAAATGTGTTTTTTTCTGATTCCAGAAGAGTACGGAGGTTGAACTGAAGACCTTGAAGGAGAAACTGACACTGAACTTTGAAGCCAGACAGACATGTGCTCAAAAACAAAAATGGATAGGGGTAACTATAACTTTTGATAAAAAGGGTGTTGCTTGACGTTACTGTAAGTTGTTCTCGATAAGATTTTCTGCTATATGACCTCACCAAATGAATCTCACCACATAATTGTGAACAACAGCCAGCTAGATGACAACCAACTGTCCAACACAGTTGGTTTTCCGTAGTGGAAACTGATCACTTGCACAAC
>JACXGI010020696.1:0-10883 GCA_016801175.1 Esox masquinongy | reverse complement strand
AATAGACCAGTGATGGATCAATAGACCAGTGATGGATCAATAGACCAGTGATGGATCAATAGACCAGTGATGGATCAACAGGCCAGTGATGGATCAATAGACCAGTGATGGATCAATAGGCCAGTGATGGATCAATAGACCAGTGATGGATCAACAGGCCAGTGATGGATCAACAGGCCAGTGATGGATCAACAGGCCAGTGATGGGTCAAGCCTTGACACACCTACATCTTATTTATCCTTCAGATCCCCAGCCCATTTTTGCGACCACAGCGTCATTGTGTCCATCATTCTTAGTTTTGGAAATAAATATTTCTGACATATTGTCAAACCTAATAACCACAGAGGTAATTCAGAAGAGATCAGAAAATGAACTATCACATTCTATTCGGAGATATACTAGGCAACCAGATAATTACAAATAAAGTGAAAAACATTCCTACAGTATACCTACAATACACTTCAAAGCAAACGCTTTCTGCTGGGAAGAGTTAATGCAATTGAAATGGGTTTCCTCCTACAATTGCTTTATCTTTTCCTCACATTAATATCCAATTCCTTTTCTAAACAACTGGACTATTTCCAACCCATTCGTCTGGATATATAAAACACAAAGGATAGGGATTAATCACATTTGCCAAGATGGAAGGAAAACTGGCTCTCCATAATGTCACATTTTTATATTCACAATATATAATCGTAATCCCATAATACATTACGAAGTCTGCAAATAATTTTACTAACCTGTTTGTTCATCAAGACATAAATGATGGGGTTGTATAAAGCTGAGCTCTTGGAAAAGAAGGCAGGGACAGCCATGGACTGGGCAGTGAAGGCAATTCCTTTGTTGAAGAAGATATAGGCAGCAAGGCTGGCATAGGGGGTCCAGGCGATCAGGAAACCACCAACCATAAGAACACACATTCGAGTGACTTCCCTCTCTGCTTTCTGGGTAGATTCTGAGTCCTGCTGGGAAGCTGCAGCCTGAAAAATGACGAGAATCAAGACATAGTGAGTGAAAACATTTCATACTATAAATAAGACTGTGGAACTGCTGGATAAATGTTCTGTAAGAAATCGCTTACCGCCTTGACAGTGAGGACAAGGCTTCCATAGGTGAAACCGATCAAACAGACAGGGATGATGAAGTGGCAGACAAACATGTAGATCACATAGGATTCATTGTTGTAGCCTTCAGCCAAGGTGTAGTAGTCAGGTCCACATGAGCACTGCATACCCTCTGGGATGTACCTATGCCGAGTAGAAACTGTATCAATATTGTGTGTAAGTACGGTTGGTGGTTTGTGGATTCACAATCACCCGATTCGCATGTAAATACAATCAAATGGTACTAATGTCCTGAAGTGGTTAAATCTTACCTGGACCAGCCAAACAGTGGAGGACCAGCACAAGCAAAGGCAGCAATCCAGGTGAATGCAACACCAGCACCAGCGTGGGTGGCAGTGAAGGTGAAGCTGCCCATGGGCTTACAGACCACAATGTATCTCTCAATAGCCAGCACTACCAGAGACCACAGGGCAACCTCACCTGGAGAATGAAACCACAAAGTTATCTATTTCAGTTCCAAATGTGTCGTAGTTTCTTTGACTACAGATAGATGAATTACAAATGTATATTACTTTTACTTAGGGTGCAGTTTAATACTTTGACTGCCTAAAGTCTCGACAAGTTCAGACAAGGGGACTTAATAAAATTCTGTTTTCCATATTTCCCTGAGCAAGGATTTTTTATTAATTTTATTTTATTAGTATTGGTATTCATTTTTATGAACAATGACAATACTGGCCCATTTCACTGTAATCTCAAGTAATGTTTTTTTAGCAACTTAAAACACTACGTTTTCTCTTTTACCCTTATTTTACCAGATGAGTATGTCTGAGAACACATTTTCATGTAGATCAAAGACTTGGGTACAGTTAGGGTTCACTGCCTTGCTCAGGGAGAGAATGACAGATTTTTCACCTGGCCAGCTCAGGAATTGTCAACTTGGTATTCAGCTTTGGAAGTCAATATTTGCCTTAAGATACCATACGTTGTACAAATCGTAATCCAAAAGAAAAAGAAGGCCATTGACGCCTATGTATATTAAAACAATTTATTGAACTAAACTTTATCCTGTAGAGGTTTTTTATTTCTTACCTCCAGGCGTAGCCATAAAACCTTCAACAGCACAGCCTAAAGGCCCAAAAATGAAGTAGCCATTTAGAGCTGATGTGATGGTGATGGTGAAGCCAAATAGGACCATGATCATTCCAGCCGCGGCCAAGTTGACTAGGATGAAGTTGAGGGGTTGTCGGAGCCTCTTGTTTGTGGCTGTGACATACAGGGTCAGACCGTTGATAGGGAATCCAAGGCAGATCAGCATGAACACGTAGAAGGCAAGACCATAGTATTGCCATTTAGGCGCCAGGTAGTACTGAGGGTATAGAAAAGGACTCCTTACAACCCCAGTCCTGTTGGACATGGGGATGTAGAAGTTATGTCCTTCTGTGCCGTTCTGCATCTTTACTCAGTGGATGTCCAGTGAATGCAAGGAATAAAAGACTAGCTGAGATCTGTTCTGGCTGTCAACCTTTTGACAATTCTAGTTAATCCTGGCAGGGAGTTTTATATGCTTTTAAGATCTTTATATCATTAGCTAAATTTTCTTAGAATGGATTTTTAGGAACTTAATAGTTAATTGACCTATCGGACAAGGCTTAATTTGGACCAATTTAATTCATTGAACTAATTAATTCATCGCAAACGAATTAATCAATAGAAACATGTCAGCTGTTCAGTTCATTAAAGGGCTTATCCACCCCCAGAAACACAAATCATGAGTACATCAATGGGTATAATAATGGGTCTAATATTTCGTTTCAACAGTGGTCCATCTCTGATATCAGGAAATTGTACAGTAATGCTTCATAGCTATATATTCTGGTCACTGGAGATTGGGGGATTACACACAGATGTTACAACGCTTTATAAACTATGACGTGCGCTCCAAATGACCCAGTGGATTCTATGGGCATACTTGTCTATGATACATCCATCCAACTGTATTGTCATGAAGTGTTTACATTTATTCAAAGTACACGGTGATCATCTGATTTATATACTTACTTCCTCTAACTACAACAGTTTGCACACTTTTTCAATTTCTACTGCAGCTTCTCCCATTCTTCCTTGCACATTCTCTCAAGCTCTAGCAGATTGGAGGCAGAACGTCTGTGAGCCTTGATCGGCTTCACGTCCTGGCTTTAGCTGGGCAACTCAATGGCGTTCACATACTTGTCTCAAAGCCACTCCAGCGTTGTGTTGGCAGTGTGCTTCGGGTAATTGTTGAGCTGAAAGATGAATACTTGCCCAATTCTGAGGTTATATGCGCTCTGGATCCGGAGGGTCTGCACACTTTTGCAACCAGGTTATTGTAAGGTTTTTATTTATAATGTTTCCCCCTCGAAGATTTCAGTTTGTTTTTAAATTGAATTGTTCACATTATAGGTCACATTAAAAGTGGAAAAATTTCTGACATGATTTATCTTTGTCTCATTTTTTTACATTACAAGAACCTGGCATTTTAACAGGGATGTGTAGACATTTTTATATCCACTATACATTCCACAGTCTACAAATGTTTTGAAACAATTTAAGGTAAATGTTGATCTTTGAGAAAAAGTAATTTTCTACTGCCAATACAAAGAAACCCCTCCGTTGTTCCCTCTAATCTTGAAATTACTTTTGAGCAGTGAGAAATTCTTGGGCGTTTTAGGCTTTCAGACTAAAATGCCCAAGACCAAGAAAGAAACTGCCAGAAGAATTGTTCGGGATACACAGAAAAACCCACAAGTAATCTCAGCTTCTGGCACACTGCAATATGGAGAGACAAGACCAAAATAGAGCTTTATGGTCACAACCATAAGCGCTATGTTTGGAGAGGGGTCAACAAGGCCTATAGTGAACAGGATACCATCCCCACTGTGAAGCATGGTGGTGGCTCATTGATGTTTTGGGGGTGTGTGAGCTCTAAAGGCAGAGGGAATCTTGTGAAAATTGATGGCAAGATAAATGCAGCATGTTATCAGAAAATACTGGCAATTTGCATTCTTCTGCACAAAAGCTGTGCATAGGACGCTCATGGACTTTCCAGCACGACAATGACCCTAAGCACAATGCCAAGTTGACCCTCCAGTGATTACAGCAGAAAAAGGTGAAGGTTCTGGAATGGCCTTCACAGTGTCCTGACCTTAATATCATCAAGCCACTCTGGGGAGACTTGCATGACCTGGAGGCATTTTACTAAAACAAATGGGCAGCTATACCACCTGCAAGAATTCAGGGCTTCATAGACCACTATTACAAAAGACTGCACGCTGTCATTGATGCTAAAGGGGCAATACACAGTATTAAGAACTAAGGGTATGCAGACTTTTGAACAGGGGTCATTTTTTTCTTTGTTGCCATGTTTTGTTTTATGATTGTGCCATTCTGTTATGACCTACAGTTGCATGTGAATCCCATAAGAAATAAAAGACGTGTTTTGCCTGCTCACTCATGTTTTCTTTAAAAATTGTATATATATTACCAATTCTCCAAGGGTATGCAAACTTTTGAGCACAACTGTATCTGAAGGAATTATGGCTTGAAATCAGAGAAGTTTGGCAAGTTTAGGAAAGGAAGATAATCAAGCAGTAGTTAGCAGTAGCAATAGTTGTTTATTATATTAAAGTGTCTTTATCTCCAAACTTGGGAAACCCTGACCTGTTCGGTTGCAAACAACTGGGATGACTGCAAGAGCAGTTTTATACCCATGTTAAGGCCGCATGTCATTGTCTGAATTAGCAGAATTAGCATAGTGGAATTGTTAGGAAGTAGATGGTTCCTAACAGTCCCACTAAGCTCAGACATGAGCGAAAGGACCTAAATGTTTCTAATTGACCTAATTTAACTAATTAATTGTGTGATTTGATTTATATTTATGTTAATCTGTGCAGCTACATATGGTAAAAAAGACTAACACTATGTAGGACCAACAATATAAACATATACTGGAAAATCAAGTTCCATAGAGCATTCAGAACTTTTCATAAATATTTAAAAAAAGATTTTCCTCCACCCAATAACATTGCCACCTAGGTCAACAAATCTAAAATTAGATTTAATTTCCATGCCAATGGTGTATTTAGAAGAGTTGCAAAGCAAGCACACAGAGCATGAAAGCTATGGCACTTGGATTGGAACTGGTCAGATCAGAAATCTGTAAAACTGGTGAGTTTAGCTTTGAAAGAAGGATGTACTGTAAGCACACATTGAAGAAAATGTTAATTGATCACAAAATCAACATTTTGTAATGACAATATTAATTGCTGTCTTGAATTCCTTTGAAGACCTTTGGTTATAAATACATCCTTATTTCCCTGAGGAATACAACAACGTATGACACTAAGGGGACCAGTTCTCGTTCAGTAGACAATCTGAACACAAATTTCAATCAGACCTTTTAAGTCTAAACAGACGTTTAGCCGATCCCTGCCTTCCAGGTGACAAAAGCCAGACGACCTATACCACACTGATTGAAAGGCACAGGGTAATCCCCAGGGAACCACAATAATGCTTAAAACCCCAAATTCCTTTCCGTCAGACACTTGGTACAACACACTAATAACACAAGTTGAAAAGCTGAAAAGCTAACACAGCTTACAAAATATTTAAAAATGATTTGTTTTAAAATGTGATTTTGATCCACAGCGATTCCCTAAACTATTGTGAACATGTTCCCTCACTTGAAGGGACATTGTAGAATTTCATTGTAGACATTGTAGAACTTGAAGAGAACTGGGTAGAATGTTAGCAACCAGGAAATTACCGAAGGACTTCACTTGTCAATGCTAATTTAAGGAGAGATGGTTCTATATCTTAATGACAGTCATTGAAGAGAGAGAGAATGGCGCTTTTCAATTCGACAACAGGTGACGGTGCAAATTCTGTTGACTATTAACAATTCTGCATTTTAGGATGCACTTCTATATAAATTATTTCTGGTGAGTAAATGTCACGAAACACTTTTATTCCCCTTTTACCGCAGAAAATTATTTAAGATCTGCCGGGTATACCTTGACTGAAAAACTACTGTATTGAAGGCTTTTCTCAGTGGAGATGTTTTACACATCCTTCATTGTCAGGTCCTGGCTGGGGGCCTCTAGGCATCTCTATGCGCCTGGGGGTCACAGTCAGGGTCTGACCACAGAGGTGCCTCTAGGCATCTCTGTGCTGCTGTTTTTTTTCTCCCCAATCAGAGGCAGCTGAACTGCGTTGCCTCTAATTGGGGACCCTATTTCAGTTGCCCTTGACACATTTGAGTTTGTGGTTCATTGTTTATGCCAGTAGTGCTTCAGTTTTTCAGTTTGGTGCTCCTTTTGGTGTTTTTATTGATGTGAAGAAGTAATAAAAGGATGTTTCCTGTTTCCTCGCTCTGCTCTGTGTGTCCTGTCTACCTACAACTGTGACAATCATGGGCTTTGCCAGAGTGAGATAGCTGAGCAGCTGAATGTAGTAGCATCTACCGTGTATTTAGAACTTTTCCAGGAGATTTTAGTTGTGGTCTAGAGAAGGATCATCATGCCAATGGGTGGTTTTCTTGCAGTAATATTTTTAATGACCGTTATACACTCACACCATTCTGTTGTTGGGTACACCACCATTCCTTCACATAATAATACTACACAATTATTGATGAATAATAACACGTCTGTTTTAAAAGGTCAGATTTTTCATTTATAACTATTTGAGATACAAATGTTTTTATTTTGCCTTCATAACAGCTATTTTATTTTGTCCTCATTTAACCAAATTACAAATGAATCATTAAAAAGACAATTTAATAGATATAATTTCCTCTCAGATTACATCTTGATTTCTTTTAGACTGAAACAGTAACAAATATTCTTTTTAATTAATCCAAAAAATATATTTTCACATGGCTGTAGATTTCAATGAAGTAGGCTTACCTCAGAAGGAAAATAAATAATTTTGAAAAATAAATAACAGACAACAAAACCATCTATTGGACATGGAGAACTTCAAGGGATAGTAAACCCAAATTCCAAAATTCCAAATTATTATCCTGACCCTGCAAGCAGTCAAGACCAGTGGTTTTCAAACATCTTGCCCTGGGTTTCCCATTTATCCAAATTCACTCCCTCATAATTAGAAACCAACTTGAGTGAGATAAAAAAAAATCATACATATAAGAGTTTTAATATGACTTCAGCAGCACATAGTTGAATAAAGACTTAGGAAGGAACCTGTCAAATGAACAACTTTCAGCAGGACAGAAAATGTTGCAAATTTCTTCCAATTCTTCACATTTTGCTATTAGAAAAAGGTAAAAGTGTTAAAGCTTAAATTACAACGAATTCATGTTAACATAATTTATTATTGTGAATACCAATATCCACTGTGTCAATGCGTAATGCTCCATTGTATTGCACTCTCTAAACTAATTCAATGGATCCCTTTACCAAAATGGTTTAATCTGTTATAACTGGTAACAAAAGACCCTTCAGTATATATGCAGACCCCTGGGTTCCAGATTGACAACCAACGGTCTAGACTACTATGGACAAGGTATGGCGGCAATCCATGTTAGGCTTTTATTTCCCAGTTTTAAATGCTTAAATATTAGCATTTGTGGCACCTATCCCATCCAAGCCCTGGTATCATGTTGTTTAGTTGTTAGAGCATGGCACTTACAGTCCAAAGGTTCTGGGTTCTATTCCCACAGGGGACCAGTACAAAAAAATTATGAAAATGTATGCACTCATCAATCAGCATCCGGTAGCCATACTGCCCAGTTTATAATACACCACGACCACTGTCGTTATCTGACCCATACACATTGCTTTCTAATTACAAATACACCACAACCACTGTCGCTATCTGACCCATACACATTGCTTTCTAATTACATGATGTAATAACAACCACTGCCCTTCATGTTACCCCTCATCCTAACCTCATCTTTAACCACATAATCTTATCTTCACTTCAGTTTTCCACGGTAGCGTTGCCAGCTGTTGACTACCGTACACGGCAATGACTATCAGGTTCTACCAGCCCATCTGTTCCACGCTGGAGGTGATGTACAGATTTGGCAAATAGGATTATTAAAGCAAAAACATTTCAAGCATTGTGAAGACAGGCTGATGAGTGGAGACTTGTGCAGAAAATGTGTTTCTTCAACACACATTGACCTTGACCATACAGCAGACAAAGTGTCCCAATATGGATACCGAAGACATGAACCAGCACATAAACATCCCGGCCCAGCTAGGTCTTGCCCCGTCATTATTCACAGAAATAAATTCCCCCCAAAACATCATGTCCAACCCTGCAAGAATACTTACCAAATACAACCTTCCCTTCCTCACTGAGCTAAACACTGGCACAACAAGTAACTTCCCAACTTTCAATGAATCAGTGATTACTGTAAAGGTGTAAGGGAATGACACTCAAACAGGGCCAACATTTTATGCCAGCAAAACCTCCTTGAGTTAAGACAAAGCGATGCGTGTCTTAACACAACACAAGTCCTAACAGTAGCCTACACTGTGAACCCAATACACATGGTAAAGAAATGTTCACACATTTTGTGTACTCTCTCCCAGAAAGAGTATTCAATTTAAACCAGCCAAGAGAGAAATCATTCAGTCGGAGTAACACCATTGTGTAGTTTCAGGTGTAATGATGCCTGCTTAACCAATCAGATGATATCACTTGTTATGAAAGCACGCAGTCAGGACTGTCCTATTGGCAGAAAGTGGCATTTAATGCCTCAGAACGCGATGTCACACTGGCATGCTTTGGTGCGCTGCAGGACAAGCCTATTGGTCTACACAAGATCACTGGGTGTGGCTGATTGGGTTGCCTTTCTCTGTGATCTGCGGGGGGGCCTGACAGGAGGTGTGGCCACCCTCCCTCTGCGACCATTCATAATCTCAGTGGCAGAACTCTCCATCTCCACTGGGTCAACGTTGAAAGCTTCAGCCATTTCCTGTTTGGTCACCGACACAAAGCGAGGGTCCCTTGCCAAGCTCTCCAGCCCCCCGTTTATCAAGACCTGGAGGAAAAGACAAATGTCTGAGAAGGGAGGAGTTTTCAGTAAGGGTAAAATGTGAGTATGTCGAGTGCCAACGGAATTGATTAAATATGTATTCAGTATGAATTTAAGATATTCATAGAATAGTTTACGTTCCCTGGCCTTCTCTTACTTCCTGTATGAGTTTGTTGAAGGCGCTGTCTGGGCCCTGGGATTGCTGGGGGCTGGGGGTCCGTCTGTCTTGGCTGGGTCCAGCTACTGTCTGGAGGTCCCAGTCTGCTGTGAGTCTGGGACTTCGGCTGGTTGAGATGGTGTAGACCTGGACCCTGTCATCTGTCTCATAAGGAAAACTACAGAAGAAACAAGAGTGAGTCGGATTGTTCTCCATCTTTCTTTATTCATGTGTAATTTGAACTCTCAGGTAAAATAGACACACACACACACATACACATACAAAAAACACACACAGACCTGTCTCCAGCGTTGTTGTTGACATTGTTGTTGTTGGTTTTATTGGGCGTTGTGGGGAAGAAGTCCTCGTTTGCATGGTAGGCAGGTGAGCTGGTCATCTCCTCCTCGTCAGACCGGCTCATCTGTAGGGGCCGCTGGCTGGTCACCTGTATGGAGACACACACGTCTGCGTTACCTCCATCAGGGTTTTCCTGATAATGTGACCTCATAAATCTCAGGGGGTATACCTTTTAAAGCACTTCGCGACTGAAGAAGGCTACATGCAGTGTTTTGCCTTTGATTAAATTTTTTTATGCTCTTTTTTATTGTGTTTTATGGGGGACTAGCTTAACCATTGTGAGTTGAGATCCTTATATTACTTTTCCTCCATAATGTCTAGTCCCCTCATTACTACTATTATAAGTTAATACTGAAGAGATTACCTGTGTGGCGTTATGGTTATGGGCTCCTTCCTCCATGGCGAAGGAATCGATATGGTTCCCAAACAGACCACCTGCTCGCTGCCCACAGGAACACAGAGGAACAGTTGGTTGTTGTAGTTTTTATATTTGTAGTCACTGAACAGAAGCTCCTATCCACATTGACTGACAGTGGTGGGTGAAAACATGTTGTCCTGTTTCACTTGGGCCCCTTCAGTATAGAACAGCTCCCTCTTCTGCAGCATCTTCATCTCTCTACTCCCTCTCCCAACCCCTCCATCCCCCACACTTCATATGCCCCTCTCCATCTCTCTAAATCTCCTCTCACCCTGAAAATGGCCTCCTCCGCCGCATCCTCCATGGCTCTGTCCATATCCTCCTCGTTCATCAGGTCTCCTGAGATGGCTCTATGCAGCTCCTGTGTGGCCTCCTCCTCGATGCTCCTCAGGCCGGCCTGGAAGGGAGCATGAAAACAGATGATGTATATCAAATGGACACTTTTTTAATATCTTTACACTTTGCCCATGGCAAATATCACTTATTAATATTAACACATTTGTGGGCTCAAACTTCTATCTGAAACAGAAAAATTGCTTTTAGAACTTTTTGGGAAAGAAATGTACTTTACTCATACTGTATGTAATTACAGGTTATAGTCTATTGAAATATTGAAACACTGGGCAGTTGCTTTAAGATAACTGGATGGTTATTATGAGGTGGCTGATGTCACCTGTATCTCGTTGGTGGCGTTTTTCTTGGTGGGGCGGTAGCCATAGTACTCTTCCTGTCTCTTCTTCAACTTCCTGAAGTAGTCCTGGATCAGGAAGGTGGCGTAGAACTTCCCCACCGTCACCTCATCATCTGAAACATACAACAAAGATGGCCCACACA
>JACXGI010020694.1:0-10886 GCA_016801175.1 Esox masquinongy | reverse complement strand
ATATTTGAGTATATCTTTTCATGTGACAACACTGAAGAAATGACACTTTGCTACAATGTAAAGTAGTGAGTGTACAGCTTGTATAACAGTGTAAATTTGCTGTCCCCTCAAAATAACTCAACACACAGCCATTAATGTCTAAACCGCTGGCAACAAAAGTGAGTACACCCCTAAGTGAAAATGTCCAAATTGGGCCCAAGGTGTCAATATTTTGTGTGGCCACCATCATTTTCCAGCACTGTCTTAACCCTCTTGGGCATGGAGTTCACCAGAGCTTCACAGGTTGCCACTGGAGTCCTCTTCCACTCCTCCATGAGTATTGACAGTGAATTCCATCCTAACCATCATGTCCCAGATCGACCCTATTCACCCTATTCCTTTGACCAGAGCCCACAAAAGCTGTACACTACAGTGGAATGAATACAGTGCTGTTTGGGCCTCATGTTGTTTCTTTCTGAACTTTATGCTGTTCCCATGGAGTTCAGGGTTATGCTTAATTTACAGACAATTCAGGAAATTAACTTGAACTTGAAATTCTACTTCACTTGAATTAAATTTTTTTTTATTTTTAAAGACTTCTGAATTATCTGAAAAGGAGAATCTGTTTACATTGTAAAATGTAACCTTATGGGATTTTAGATTCAAATAACTTCCTGAATTGATTTCCATCAATTTGAACTGATCACAACCTTGATAAAGTTGTGGTGTTATTTCTAAATCTGTTTGTTTAGACAGCACAAACAGAGCGGGGACCGGGCTACAATCTATATTTTTCACATTTCGTGTCAAATTCAATCAGAACCAGCATCTTTAGAGCAGTTGTTTTTGCAGTGCAGCAAATGGAAATGCATTAGCTCTGTCAAATCCACATCCTCATGTGGGAAAGCCACAAATGCTATTGAGGACACTGCCATTGGATGCTTTGAGTATAATTAGTAATAATTCTATGCAACCTCTACACATCAATTGGGCTGTTGTAAATCAACATTTTAATGTGTGTAATTATTATTATTATTTGATTGTTAATATTTCAATAGCTACACAGCCTAACCATTTTCAGTCTGAACCTCTGACGCAAGTTGGATGGGTGTGGCTTCATGACGACCACACAAGCAACCCCTCTCATTGATTTGACAGCTGTAATGCAGTTACAACCAAAACACCAGCTATGCACGTGTCAGATATTGATGGTTAATGCTTGGTATGATTGAATCCCAGCTCCTGGCGTGCCTGATATAGTGCCTTATGTAGGCCAAGCAGACTTTTATCAGAGGGTAAAGGTCTTCAGAACCCCGTTATACCTGGTTCTCACATGTCCTTCATCCTTATTTTCTCTGGATCTTGTCATTAACACTTAAGACACCCAATCACAGTCAGATCTCAGTTCTTCTTCTACACTGGTCTAACTATATAGGCACAATGAGATTATTGGCAAAATCAGGACATAGGACATGTGTATGCACCAGGTATAATGGGGTTCTGTAGGCCAAGCAGACTTTTATCAGAGGGTAAAGGTCTACAGGACCCCGTTATACCTGGTTCTCACATGTCTTTTATCCTTATTTTCTCCGGATCTTGTTGTTAACGCTTATGACACCCAATCACAATCAGATCTCAGTTAATCTACACTAGTCTAACTATATAGGCACAAAACCAGGACATGGGACATGTGTATGCAACAGGTATGAACGGTACTAGAGAGGTTCAGAGACTTAAATGGAAACATCTGAATGTATTTACACATATTTCTTGCAATAATTAAGCTGCTATTTCAAGACAACATGTATGGACAGAATACACAAAAAATACACAAAGCTGATGTATAATTATATACAGTATAATGGGTAGTCAACATATATGGCAAGGGATATGAGTTGTGAATATATAATATACATGGATTTAGTTGATAAATTAAACATTTATAGTTCCCGTGTATGCAGTGTTATCTAGATGCTGCGTTTTGATTGCATTGCTGTGCAGTAATTTAACAGTTAACAGATGTGGCTTGGGGTGGTGAGCACCTTTTTGCACGGTTGGACAGATTGTCGGTCGCTAAGTGCCACAGAAAGGTATCAATGCTTGAATTTAAATGTGCTACATATGGGAATATTTGCATTGTAATTTCAGATTTTTTTAAATTAGCATTTATAGTATAATAATGGTGTTTTACAGTATTACTGATTTCTACCTAGTGATAACCCCTGCAAAGTTCTCTAAATGATAATGCTGTTTTGACTTTGTGGCTGAGCCAAGTGGCCAGTGTTGAGAACTTTGTCATTACCTTGTTGCAAAAAAATCGACACATTTGTTAAATGTGTGTTTATGTGAGAAAATGTGGACTAGAATGGGTAGGGAAAATATTGACCATATAAATAGATTGGAACAAAAAATGAAAGACAGAAAAATAGGATATCCTCTTAAAAAATATGAATGCCACTGCCAGAGTTATATTTAAACTCCTTTGAATTTGCTATCACAAAATGTGTCCTTTGGCCCAAAAAGATTGAGAACCGCTGGTGATTATGTATTTTATCGTATAGTGCAGTCCATAAGTATTTGGACAGGGACACAAGTTTTGTTGTTCTGGCTCTCTACTCCAGCACAATGGATATGAAATGAAACAATGACTCAGAGTTTAATGTACACACTGTCAGCTTCAAAATTTAGTCAACACAACCTTTGGTAATACAGCACTGCTCATTTTGCTATTGACTTTATACTGACAAATTGAGGTGCTACATCTTGCTTAGATTGTTATGTAGTTGCAGACATGTGTTGTGTGTCAGCTGTTTTTTTCACCTGCACCCACCCACCTGCAATTCTTAATAACCCACCCGCAGCCTCCCAACTACAGTGGATATAAAAAGTCTACACACCCCTGTTAAAATTCCAGGTTCTTGTGATGTAAAAGAATGAGACAAAGATAAATCATGTCAGAACTTTTTCCACCTTTAATGTGACCTATAACGTGAACAATTCAATTGAAAAACAAACTGAAATATTTGAGGGGGAAAAATAAAAAATAAAAAACTCACAATAACCTGGTTGCATAAGTGTGCACACCCTTAAACTAATACTTTGTTGAAGCACCTTTTGATTTTATTACAGCACTCAGTCTTTTTGGGTAAGAGTCTATTAGCATGGCACATCTTGATGTGGCAATATTTGCCCACTCTTCTTTACAAAAACGCTCCAAATCTATTAGATTGCGAGGACATCTCCTGTGCACAGCCCTCTTCAGATCACCCCACAGATGTTCAATTGGATTCAGGTCTGGGCTCTGGCTGGCCCATACCAAAACATTAAGCTTCTTCTGGTGAAGCCATGCTTTTGTGGATTTGGATGTGTGATTTGGGTCCTTGTCGTGCTGAAAGGTGAACTTCCTCTTCATTTTCAGCTTTCTAACGGACGCCTGAAGGTTTTGTGCCAAAGTTGCCTGGTATTTGGAACTGTTCATAATTCCCTCCACCCTGACTAAGGCTCCGGTTCCAGCTGAAGAAAAACAGCCCCAAAGCATGATGCTGCCACCACCATGTTTCACTGTGGGTATGGTGTTCTTTGGGTGATGTGCAGTGTTGCTTTTGCACCAAACATACCTTTTGGAATTATGGCCAAAATGTTCAATCTTGGTTTCGTCAGACCATAACAAATTTTCCCACGTGCTTTTGGGGGACTTGTTGTTTGTTTTTGCAAACTTCAGCCGGGCTTGGATGTTTTTCTTTGTAAGAAAAGGCTTCCGTCTTGCCACCCTACCCCTTAGTCCATTCATATGAAGAATACGGGAGATTGTTGTCACATGTAGCACACAGCCAGTACTTGCCAGAAATTCCTGCATTTCCTTTAATGTTGCTGTAGGTCTCTTGGAAGCCTCCCTGACCAGTTTTCTTCTTGTCTTTTCATCAATTTTAGAGGGACGTCCAGTTCTTGGTAATGTCCCTGTTGTGCCATATTTTCTCCACTTGATGATGACTGTCTTCACTGTGTTCCATGGTATATCTAATGCTTTGGAAATTATTTTGTACCCTTCTGACTGATATCTTTCAACAATGAGATCCCTCTGATGCTTTGGAAGCTGTCTGGGGACCATGGCTTTTGCTCTGAGATGCAACTAAGAAAATGTCAGGAAAAAAAATAAAAATAAAAAAAAATAAAGAACAGCTGAACTTTATTTGTGATTAATCAGAGTCACTTTAAATGATGGCAGTTGTGTAATGACTTCCATTTAACATGAGTTTGAATGTGATTGGTTAATTCTGAACACAGCCACATCCCCAGTTATAAGAGGGTGTGCACACTTATGCAACCAGGTTATTTTGAGGTTTTTATTTTTCATTTTTCCCCCTCGAAGATTTCAGTCTGTTTTTCAATTGAATTGTTCACATTATAGGTCACATTAAAAGTGGAAAAAGTTCTGACATGATTTATCTTTGTCTCATTCTTTTACATCACAAAAACCTGGCATTTTAACAGAGATGTGTAGACTTTTTATATCCATTGTATATGGATACAGTGAAATTTTGAAGCCTGCACTCAACCCTTATCCCACCCTTATGGAAAATGCTAACATACAATTCTAAAATGCTGCTTTAATATACTGTTCACACCTACACTGACCCATAGGCTTACTTTCCAGCAAAACTATTCTCTCTCAAAAAGATAGATTAAAGGCTATGTCACGAAGTACATTTTCCATGTTATCTTAATCACTTTGTAAACATAATAACATAATGCAATAAAATACCACCAACAGGCAAGTCTTGGCTTTCATGGCATGGAACTAGCAATAGAATAGTCTACAGCCAAACTCAATGACAAGTAGACTGACAATATACACCAATCAGCCATAACATTATGACCACTGACAGGTGAAGTGAATAACACTGATAATCTCGTTATCTTGGCACCTGTCATGGGTGGGATATTTTAGGCAGCAAGTGAACATTCTGTGTTCAAAGCTAATGTATTAGAAGCAGGAAAAATAGGCAAGCATAAGGATCTGAGCAACTTCGACAAGGGCCAACTTGTGATGGCTAGACTTGGTCAGAGCATTTCCAAAACTGCAGCCCTTGTGGGGTGTTCCTGGCCTGCAGTGGTCAGTACCTATCAAAAGTGGTCCAAGGAAGGAAAAGTGGTGAACCAGCGACAGGGTCATGGGCAGCTAAAGGCTCATTGATGCACGGAGGGAGCGAAGGCTGGCCCGTGGTCCAATTCAACAGACAAGCTACTGTAGCTCAAATTGCTGAAAAAGTCAATGCTGGTAATGATAGAAAGGTGTCAGAACACACAGTGCATCACAGTTTGTTGCATATGGGGCTGCGTAGCCACAGACTAGTCAGGGTGCCCATGCTGACCCCTGTCCACTGCCGAAAGCGCCTACAATGGGCATATGAGCATTAGAGCTGGATCACAGAGCAATGGAAGAAGGTGGCCTGGTCTGATGAATCAGTGTTTCCTTTTACATCACGTGGATGGCTGGGTGCGTGTGCGTCGCTTTCCTGTAGAACACATGGCACCAGGATGCACTATGGGAAGGAGACAAGCCGGTGGAGGCAGTGTGATGCTTTGGGCAATGTTCTGCTGGAAAACCTTGGGTTCTGCCATTCATGTGGATGTTACTTTGACACGTACCACCTACCTGAGCATTGTTGCAGACCATGTGCACTCTTTCATGGCAATGGTATTCCCTGTATGCATTGGCCTCTTTCAGCAGGATAATGCGCCCTGCCACAAAGCAAAAATGGTTCAGGAATGGTTTTGAGGAACGAGTTCAAGGTGTTAACTTGACCTCCAAATCCTCCAGGTTTCAATCCAATCGAGTTTTCAATCAATCCACATCTGTGGGATGTGCTGGACAAACAAGTCTGATCCATGGAGGCCCCACCTCGTAACTTACAGGACTTAAAGGATCTGTTGCTAACATCTTGGTGCCAGAAACCACAGCACACCTTTAGAGATCTAGTGGAGTCCATGCCACGACGGGTCAGGGCTGTTTTGGGGGCAAAAGGGGGACCTACACAATATTAGGCAGGTGGTCATAATGTTATCGCTGATAGGTGTATATTTCCTTTGAAAAATCTATATAAATATGTTAATGTTGGATGTAGAGTGCCATTTGCCAATCACGCAGCCATCCTTAGACAGACAAAATCCAACCTAGGTTTACTGTTACAATAATCAAAATATACAGGTAAACAGACATACATAGGGTATGTGTTCAATGTATTATTTTCTGGACCATGCAGGTTTAGGTGAGCAGATCTTTACATACGCTACGGGTTTAACCTGTCCATAGATCTATGTACAATATTTAAAGGTTTAACATGTCAGTAGATCTTTCTATGTACAGTACTTACAGGTATAATTTACATGCCACTAGATGCATTCAGTTTCATTTTTCACTGTACAGACATTTCTCTATTCCCTGACATGCTGCTGTACTGCGCTTTGACTAAGCAGTGTGAGTTTTGCCAGGCTCTTGATGATCTATCTGGTTGTATTTTGGCATGATGTCAACCATTTGGTGCACCTATCCATTGCCTCCATGATTTGTTGGCTCATCTGACATCATCAAGGCCTTATGCACATGAATTTGTTTTATGCTTTTTATATGGAAGGAATATGGGAGATTATATATTAATTTAGTAGCCTAGCATATTATCTCAGTCATCATAGTGGCCTAAAGATTTCTCTATTAGCTTCTAAATAATCTCGTGTTGGACCACAACCAGTCATAATGCTTACACCTGAATGCCAATCACTTCATGAGGCTACCCACGCATTCTTGGCTACCCGCGCACATTTCACCACTTAAATGATTCCAGCAACCAGACAGTGAATGAATGTGATCCCACAAATTGATGAATGGAAAGAGAGGAAAAAGTGTAATGACATTTGGTAGGTAGGCTACTGTATCATTAGGCCAATAATACATATATCCCCATTGCATTTACTCAAGACTATCTTCCGCATTGCAAACATTTTAGTGTTTCCCGTTTTCAAGCACATTCTCAAATATTTTTGCAATAACATAATCCACTGTTGTAATTACCTGCATTTTTCTTGCCCTTTCATTGCACAATTTGTTATGCTATTATTTTCATAGATATTGTGGCAGTCCTCCAGCTCCCGCATCCGCAACTCAACAGTCTGTTTGATTGTTGTCGGGAATGCTGTCTTTTATCGGGAAAACCTTTATCCACAGCTACGTGTCCCAGTACCAGGAGTTGTAGGAATGTGGCATTATATCTGTTGAATATCTGATTAGGTTTTCGTCAGATATTGTTGTAGGCAGAAATTTCATAACCTGGTGGGCCCCAAGCCAATTAAACCCCTGTGTTTTATCCTTTCCCAACTTTCTGTGATGCAATTTGTGAATATGACCTCGCGTCATTGCAACAAATCCACATCAGATTTGTGAGAGTCGAAGTTTGAGATTTGCAACCTCTGCTGCAAATCGCAACAAGTTGTTCTACTTCTCATCACACTGCTTGATCAATAATGAAGTTCACACACACTTGCTGGTGGAGAAGGCATTTCCTGGCTAACAGCCACATATTTTCTAAATATTCAAAAATACATTTTTCTACAGCATTCTAATTTGTTGACCAAAGTGATATTAAATGTCGTGGTTGGTTTGAATGTGCGGTTGTTGTAATTCAGTTAAGTTCCACAAGGTACCCCTCAGGTTGTTGAAAATATGTCTTTCCCAGGTTGTGGTAAACGTGTTTATTTTGTTTTGAAATTGAGTAAAGAGAAAGTTGCAAAAGATTTGGAACATTTGGAAGATTTGCAAGACTTAACAAAATAGGAGGGTAACCAATGTTCGGAAATCACTCCTTGGCAAACAAAACCAAAATATGGGCTTCAGTATATACAGTGGCAGTAAATGTTACCATGACAAGATAAACTTGGGGCTAGGCCTATTTCTAATATTGTTAATTATTAATGTCCTTGGATGGCGCTAGGTGCTTATGATACCAACGGCATGTTGTTTTTTTTGTATTTTTTACCGTTATTCAACCATGCAAGTTGATTAAGAACCACTTTTTATTTACAGCAATGTTACGGGGGGAGGAGGAGCAATTAGGGTTATTCTTAACAATCAACTTGATCATTCTCAACCCAGTCAATGACTATCTCTCTCTGTGTTTGTTGTTTTTTGAGGGGAAGAATTGAAAATGGTGACGTGGAGCTTTCTGTTTGACCTATTGCTTTTCATTCAGTTACACACACACAAACACACACACACAGCTGATTTTAGACCGCGTGCCAAACTGTGCTACATTGACATTTTGAAAGCACCACCACTGAGGTAGTTGTTATGTCTTTTTCTACAATAAAGGCCAGTGCTGTGCTTTCTCGATTATAGGTTGACATGACTAACTCATTTTGCAGGGTTGCGTGTAGAGCTGGAGCAATGTTGGGCTCTATGAATGATGTCAATATATGCACGCTTGACTGTAAGTCGCTTTGGATAAAAGATATCTGTTAACCTTTAGTTCAGTTCCCAAGGCTGAGGGGAAGCTGCTGAATCAACTGCCTGCTAACGGTCATCGCCACCGGTCACTGTGAGTCTGGTTCTTCCACACTGCCACCTCCTTCCTCCTCCCTCATCTTGCTGCCTTGGGAGTTTGACCTTGTAACCTAGGACATGTCCATTTTTATCCCCATGGGTCTCTCTCTCTCTCTGTCGATCGCTGAGATGCAAGGCTGTTGGAGAAGCAGTTAGTAGCAACTATTTGACACCTACTGAATTGCTTGTCATTGCTCGATGCTTTAAAGCAGCAGTAAAATACTCCTCAACAGTGAATTTGGAGGTAAGAAATTGTAAGCTTCCTATAGTTTCAGAGAATTCTGTGTTGTATACAACTTTCAAGACTCTCCTCTTCTGTGTTTACGTGTGTGTGTGTATGTTCTGTTTAGTACTGCATGTGCAACTTCAGAATCCAATGTTTGTCCTCAAGGATAGATGTTGAATTTGACTGAGTTTTGTTGGTTGTGTTTAGGCATTGACTTCAAGAGGTTTACTTAAAGGCAAAGGTGGTTTGGGTTAGAGTTTTGTTTAGTTCATAAAATCTCCAATAGCTAATGCAGAAGCAGCAGCTACACTTCCTGGGATTCAAACACATGCCAGAGTACAGCATAGTTATTGACAACAAAGCATAATATGAACTATTTTACATTCAATTAAAAATAAATGTAATAAATAAATAAATAGTTATATAATAGCAAAAGAAAAACAAACACATTATTTACAGATGTTACATTAGACAAATTCTGACCATATAGTACAATTAAAACTGTAGAATGAACAAATTGTAAAACATTGTTTTTTAAACGTTGTTTTAAATGTACTTTCCACCTTAACCTGCTTACTTTCCACATTGACACAGTGCTATATATGACAAAAAACACATTAAAAACGGTTTAGTTTTAGGTACAGTGAAAAAACCTATTGTGGCATGTCTGGTGAGATACAGGTGCTGGTCATATAATTAGAATATCATCAAAAAGTTGATTTATTTCAGTAATTCCATTCAAAAAGTGAAACTTGGATATTATATTCATTCATTACACACAGACTGATATATTTCAAATGTTTATTTCATTTAATTGTGATGATTAATACTGACAACTAATGAAAATCCCAAATTCAGTATCTCCAAAAATTAGAATATTACTTAAGACCAATACATAAAAAGTATTTTTAGAAATGTTGGCCAACTGAAAAGTATGAACATGAAAAGTATGAGCATGTACAGCACTAAATACTTAGTTGGGGCTCCTTTTGCCTGAATTACTGCAGCAATGTAGCGTGGCATGGAGTCGATCAGTCTGTGGCACTGCTCAGGTGTTATGAGAGCCCAGGTTGCTCTGATAGCGGCCTTCAGCTCTTCTGCATTGTTGGGTCTGGCGTATCGCATCTTCCTCTTCACAATACCCCATAGATTTTCTATAGGGTTAAGGTCAGGCGAGTTTGCTGGCTAATTAAGTACAGGGATACCATGGTCCTTAAACTAGGTGCTGGTAGCTTTGGCACTGTGTGCAGGTGCCAAGTCCTGTTGGAAAATGAAATCTGCATCTCCATAAAGTTGGTTAGCAGCAGGAAGCATGAAGTGCTCTAAAACTTCCTGGTAGACGGCTGCGTTGACCTTGGACCTCAGAAAACACAGTGGACCAACACCAGCAGATGACATGGCAACCCAAACCATCACAGACTGTGGAAACTTTACACTGGACTTCAAGCAACATGGATTCTGTGCCGCTTCTCTCTTCCTCCAGACTCTGGGACCTTGATTTCCAAAAGAAATGCAAAATTTACTTTCATCAGAGAACATAACTTTGGACCACTCAGCAGCAGTCCAGTCCTTTTTGTCTTTAGCCCAGACGAGACGCTTCTGACGCTGTGTCTTGATCAAGAGTGGCTTGACACAAGGACTGCGACAGCTGAAACCCATGTCTGACATACGTCTGTGCGTGGTGGTTCTTAAAGCACTGACTCTAGCTGCAGTCCACTCTTTGTGAATCTCCCCCACATTTTTGAATGGGTTTTGTTTCACAATCCTCTCCAGGGTGCGGTTATCCCTATTGCTTGTACACTTTTTTCTACCACATCTTTTCCTTCCCTTCGCCTCTCTATTAATGTGCTTGGACACAGAGCTCTGTGAACAGCCACCCTCTTTAGCAGTGACCTTTTGTGTCTTGCCCTCCTTGTGCAAGGTGTCAATGGTCGTCTTTTGGACAGCTGTCAAGTCAGCAGTCTTCCCCATGATTGTGTAGCCTACAGAACTAGACTGAGAGACCATTTAAAGGCCTTTGCAGGTGTTTTGAGTTAATTAGCTGATTAGAGTGTGGCACCAAGTGTCTTCAATATTGAACCTTTTCAC
>JACXGI010020693.1:0-10886 GCA_016801175.1 Esox masquinongy | reverse complement strand
AACAATACAGTTCTAATACTTCTCCTACTACAACAATACAGTTCTAATACTTCTTCTACTACAACAATACAGTTCTAATACTTCTTCTACTACAACAATACACTTGTAATAATACTTCTCCTACTACAACAATACAGTTCTAATACTTCTACTACAACAATACAGTTCTAATACTTCTCCTACTACAACAATACAGTTCTAATACTTCTACTACAACAATACAGTTGTAATACTACTTCTCCTACTACAACAATACAGTTCTAATACTTCTCCTACTACAACAATACAGTTGTAATACTACTTCTCCTACTACAACAATACAGTTCTAATACTTCTTCTACTACAACAATACAGTTCTAATACTTCTTCTACTACAACAATACACTTGTAATAATACTTCTCCTACTACAACAATACAATTCTAATACTTCTTCTACTACAACAATACAGTTGTAATAATACTTCTACTACAACAATACAGTTCTAATACTACTTGTCCTACTTCAACAATACAGTTCTAATACTACTTCTACTACAACAATACAGTTCTAATACTACTTCTACTACAACAATACAGTTCTAATACTACTTCTCCTACTACAACAATAAAGTTCTAATACTTCTACTACAACAATACAGTTGTAATACTACTTCTCCTACTACAACAATATAGTTCTAATACTTCTTCTACTACAACAATACAGTTGTAATACTACTTCTCCTATTACAATACAGTTCTAGTACTTCTCCTACTACAACAATACAGTTCTAATACTACTTCTATTACAACAATACAGTTCTAATGCTACTTCTCCTACTACAACAATACAGTTGTAATACGACTTCTTAAACCACAAAGTGGTTCATCTGATGTTTATAGAGCCCTGTTCAGTAGACATCAGCTCTTAACACTAACCTGAACTATATCTCTAACTTGAGCCATTGCAGAACCTCTCTGGGTTTTTTAGGGACTGCACTGAGATGTTTTACCAAGCACTCCCCTTCTCTCTCACTCTCTTTGCTCTCTCTCCTCAATTCCCCTCTGTTTTCATTTTTTCTCTCTCTGCTCTTTGATCTTTCTCCTCTTCTCTCAGTTCTCCTCACTTCTCTTTTCTATTTCTCATTTTCTCCACTTTCTCTCTACCTCCTCTCTTCTGTCTCTCCGTCTCTCCCCTCTCTATTGTCTCAAAGGAACATCTGTGCCTCACATGCTGAATATGATCTATGTGGGAAGAGACGTGAGAAGAGACGTGTGACCATCTCCCTGCGGGGTCCTGGACTTCTTCAGTCTCTCAGGACCATCAACTGTCTGTTCCTGTAATCCCTGGCTGGACATTCTAGGAACATGTCTGGTCTCTGTAGACAGAGAGCAGCCTGTCTCTTTCTCTGTGTGTCTTTCTCTCCTGACTCCTTCTTTTATCATCTTTCCACCTCTCTGTCTCTTCCCCACTCTCTTCATTTCTCTCTGCCTCTCGTCCTCTCTATGAAACAATGAAATATTTAGGCTGATAGGAAGCTCTGAATCTTGTGTGACAGCAGTACATAAGTAGGTGTGTGGTGACACAGACTGTAACCAGAGTTCCTTGATGAACTGTCAGTCCTCTTTCATCCTGACAGACACTATATCCGCCCAAACAGAAGAGCTGTTTTTCACATCAGATTTTCTTAGCATATCCTCTCCTCTCTCCCCTTTTCCCTCTTCCCATTCTCCTCTCGTCCCCCTTCTCTCTTCTCTCTCCCCATTTCTCTCCTCCACTCAGCCATCTCCCCTTGTCTTATCATTCACTTAACATTTATCTCTTCCCCACCTCCCCATAGAGCCCTTCTGAATATCAGACTCAGTTAATGAATGTGGCTCCACCAAAGACTGTTGAACAGGTGTTGAGAAATATTGTTTTTATGAAGCTGATGTCAGGCACAAGTGCTGACTGATAAAGGGCTCATCACCTGTCTCTATGACTCGTTTCAGAGGTCTGTTCTCTGCATCATGTGTGAAGCAGCTCCAGTCAACCACTGTCCTCCAGGTTGGTCCAGGTATCTACTGTTTGGTCTGGCGTCAGGCATGGACCATAAAGAGGCTGTCTGACCCTCTCTTTCCCCTCAGGAATCCTAAACACACTGCCTGCATCGCTCTCTGGCTGTATCCCAATAATCTGTCTTTTAGCCTGAAGTTGAAAATTGCACTGGAGAAGCCTGGTAGGTCTAAATAGTTCTATTGAGGTCTAGGGAGGTCAGGAGAGGTCTCGAGCAAAGCTGTAGGTACTGAGTTGCTTTGAACCGGGTGCTGGGCAGATGGGTTCCCTCCTTTCCTGGCAACACAGGCCTCTGAACACCAGGTTGGAACATTCCTCTGAACACCAGGTTGGAACAGAACATTCCTCTGAACACCAGGTTGGGACAGAACATTCCTCTGAACACCAGGTTGGAACAGAACATTCCTCTGAACACCAGGTTGGAACAGAACATTCCTCTGAACACCAGGTTGGAACATTCCTCTGAACACCAGGTTGGAACAGAACATTCCTCTGAACACCAGGTTGGGACAGAACATTCCCCTGAACACCAGGTTGGAACAGAACATTCCTCTGAACACCAGGTTGGAACAGAACATTCCTCTGAACACCAGCGGAGTGACCTCATGTCCTCCTAAGTTTAAATGGAGCAGGAGGCAAGGAACATTTAGGGAGCGAATTCTTAGATTAACATGGATTTACAGTGGAGAAGGAGAACTGACCCTAAAACCTTGGGGTTTTAGGGTAAACCTTGGGGCTAAGCAGCGTAAAACCTTAGGGCTAAGACAGGAGGGTCCAGTGACACTGTGGCCCTATATGAGGGTAACCCCAGACAGAGCCCAACAGGCAGGCAGTCAATCCACCCACATTACCAAGCATCAGTGAAAGGGACACCAACCAACCACAACCACCCTGAAAGAGGGCAGAGTATTGCCCACAGAGTTCACTCCCATTGCTCGAGGGCCGCAATGGAGAAACAAGCCAGTGATACCACCCCTGAATGGCATTGGAGAGAGGGCATCCCAGTGGAGATGAGAGCCTGTCTGGCAAGACAGCAAGCGTGGACAGTATCAAGCCTTTCCGTTCACCTACACACCCCTGGGCCAGACTACACATAATCATAGACCATGCTGAAGAGATGAGTCTTTAGTAGTACTTGAATGTTTGTTTAGAAAAATCTTGGTACAGTTAGGACTGCATCTTGTGATCTTAGGTTACGTGTAGGTATGTAAGGCTGGACCAATTTAGGGTTAACCCTAACCCAGGTAATTACGAGCAAGTCCATGTATTGCTTTATAGGTCAACAATAAAATGTTATAATCAGTCCTAGCCTTTACAGGCAGCCAGAGTCGAGAGGCTAATACTGGAGTAATGTGTCCAAATTTTTTCATTTTAGTTAAGATTCTAGCTGCAGTGCTCAGCACTAATTGAAGTTTATTTATTGATTATCAGGGTAACCGGAGAGAAGAGCATTGCAGTAATCTAATTTTGAAGTAACAAAAGCATGGAATAATTTTTCTGCATCAGTTTTGATAAAAAGTTTCAGATTTTTGCAATGTTCCAAAAACAGAAAAAGGCAGCTCTTGAGATATATTATATATGTTCATCAAAGAAGAGGTCAGGGTCGAGGGTAACGCCGAGGTTTCTCTAATTTTTTTGGGAGGCGACCATACAACCGTCCAGGTTCACCATGAGATCTGCCAACAAAGCTCTTTGTTTCTTGGGTCCTAAAACTAAAGCATTTAATTTCTCCATCATCCACTTCGTGATATCGGAAACACATGCTTCCAAAGTAGCTAATTTTGGGGCTTCTTCTTTGTAATATATAACTGTGTGTCATCAGCGTAACAGTGAAAATTGACATTGTGATTCCGGATGACATCACCCAGAGGCAGCATATATAGTGAAAACAATAATGGTCCCAAAACCGAGCTTTGAGGAACACCAAAACATACCTTTGATTTGTCAGAGGACATGCCATCCACACATACAAACTGATACCTTACAGATAAATAAGATTTAAACCAGGCTAGAACAAGTCCATGTAGCCCAATATGTGTTTTCAGTCTCTCTAAGAGAAGGGAGTGATCAACAGTGTCAAAGACAGAACTAAGATGAAGAAGCAACAGGACGGATGCAGAACCTTTGTCTGAGGCCATTAGAAGGTCATTTGTTACCTTCACGAGTGCAGTCTCTGTGCTATGATGTGGTCTGAAACTGGACTGGAGCATTTCATAAATGTTATTTGTCTTCAGGAAGGCATTCAGTTGTTGGGAAAGAGATTTTTCTAAGGTTTTTTTGAGAAACTGGAGGTTCAATATTGGCTTATAATTGTTTAATATATCTAGATCCAGATTAGATTTTTTCAGAAGACGCTTTATTTCCGCTATTTGTAGTGAGCTTGGTACGCATTCGGATGGAAAGGGAGCAATTAAACATGTTCAGCATCGGCTGACCTAGCACAGGAAGTAGCTCCGTAAGTAGTTTTGTTGGAATCAAGTCTAGCTGACAGTTTGTGTATTTAGAACTCATTACTAATGCAGTGAACAAGTCGAGCGATACAGGGTAAAAAAAAATTGATCCCCATTGATACCAGGTCAGGGAATTTCTGTACATTCTCAGGACAACCGAGATTTTGAGGACTATACCTATTTAAGGAGGAGTCAGTTATTTGTTTTCTAATGGTGATCTTTTCATTAAATAAGTTCATGATTTCATTACAGCTGGAGTGAAGACCCACTTCACTTGTTGAGCGTTGCTTTTTTATTAACTTTGCAGCTGTATCAAAGAGAAATTTTGGATTGTTTTTGTTCACCTCAATCAGGTTGGAGAAATAAGCTGATCGAGCAGATGTGAGTGCTTTTCGGTATTGTAGTGTACTGTCTATCCAGGCTAGTCTAAATACTTCCAACTTGGTGGAGCGCCACTTTCCCCCCAATTTTCTGGAGGCTTGCTTGAGTGCTCTAGTATTGTCTGTGTACCAGGGAGCAGGTTTCGTGTTGGGTATTTATTTTGTTTTTAGTGGTGCAACCATATCTAAAGTATTTTGCAGTGTTGAATTTAGATCCTTAATTAGATCATTTGCAGATTTATTTACTCTGTCATCGATAAGCGAGCCTGGAGGAGTATCAAAAAATCTTTAGGTAGTCGGAGAAATTATATTACAGCTTTTAAAAGTCATTGTTTGAGGTGCAAGTGGGTTTCTTGTTTTAATGGTAAATGTAATAAGACTGTGATCCGATATTCCAGTATTATGGGGAATAATTATTAGATCTACAATATCTATTTCTTGTTACAAGACAAAGTCTAAGGTATGATTGTGGCAGTGAGTTGGACCTGACTCAAACCCATTGAGTCAATTATGGCTTCAAAGGCTTTTTGAAGAGGGTCATTGGACTTTTCCATATGAATATTGAAATCGCCTCTTGTAATATATATATACTTAAAGGAAAGGTTCGCTATTTTTGAACCTGGGGCCTTTTTGATTATCTGATTATCTAGCATAATCCTGGACTGTAGAGACATATTTTTTGGAATTATTGCAGTTTGGAGGTTTTTAAATCTTGTAAAGGAATTCTCTCTCTTGGCTACAATGGAAGTGAATGGGGCAACTGATATAGTGTTCGAAAATATATGATATATTTGGTTTTCCGAAATGCCAACAATTTGTATTAGCTGCTGGTAAACCAACGCGAATCTGTCAGCGAGGAGGATTTATCCGGCAATCGGGTTTGTTTACTAAACTGTAGCTCACATTAGGAGTGGGATTTATTGCTACCTAATGCCATCGAGAACCTTGATGTGTCCATGAATGAGGCTGAAACGGCTCAATCGCGTGCAACTGATGGCATTGACTTTCAAGCTCTTATCAACCCTGCAGTTTTGGAAACCTTCCACGTCCCCAAAGAAACTGGAAGAGGCAGAGGCTGGAGGGACCAAACGGACAACTCTCAATTCTTTAAGTAGGCATGTAATAATACTGTTGGGAACGGCCAGTTATTTTCCCTGACAGATAACATTCCGGAATGAAGGCCTGACCTTTAGACAATTAGCTAGATTTCATTTTATTAACACAATAGGGGACTGCACAGTCTCGAAACATATTGATAAATGTCCATAAATTGTGCTTGTTTCTAGCTAGTAAACTCCAATGAGGTCAGCACCATAGGTCAGCTGTTTTGAAACAGCACCGGGTTAGCTCGAGTGCAGAAGCTCAAGTGTGGAAGTACACAGATGTTGTGAGGTAGTGCACTGTTTATGAAAAAATAGTTTGGTTTCACATAGAACATAACTATTGATTCAATGCTCATTTTGGCACAATTCTTTCAGGAGAACATACAGAGACCCATATCAACACAATACAATAACCCTAACCCCATTATGGCAAACCGAATGTATCATATATTTTCGAATGCTACATTGGGTGCCCTCTTCAGTTCCATTTTAGCCTAGTGAGAGACGGCAGGAAAAATCGGAAAAATTCAAAACTGATATAATTTACAAAAAAAAATTCTCTATGAACTAGGATCACGGATAATCTGTAAATAGGCCCCAGGTTCAAAAATAGCGAACCTTTCCTTTAATAATTCCTTTAATTCCTTTAATTTTCTACCCTCTTCTATTTGCACTTCTGGTTAGATGCTAACAACATTTCATTGTACTGTACTTGTACTTGTTCAATGACAATAAAGTTGAATCTAATCTAATCTAAATCTAATCTAATGAGTCTTTCAGAAGCAAAGATGGGGAGGGGTTCACCACTCTGTGAAATACTGCACACCAGATTAGTGCAACAATTTAAAAATAACTTTTCTCAATGTAAAATTGCAAAGAGTTTGGGGATTTTATCATCTATGGTACATAATATCATTAAAAGATTCAGAGAATACAGAGAAATCTCTGTACGCAAGGGACAACGCCGAAACCCAATATTGGATGGCCATGATCTTTGGGCCCTCAGGCAGCTCTGCATTTAAAACATACACGATTCTGTAGTGGACATCACTGCATGGGCTCAGGAACACATCTGAAAACCACTGTCTGTGAACACAATGTGTCACTGCATCCTCAAATGCAAGTTAAAAGCATGCAAAGAAACTATATATAAACAAGTCCCAGAAATGCCGTCGCCTCCTCTGGGCCCAAGCACATTTAAGATGGACTGAAGCGAAATGGAAAACTGTCCTGTGGTCAGACAAATCAAAATTTGAAATTATTTTTGGGGATCATGCATGCACGTAACCTTTGCTTGACATTGGCGTCTGAAGCTGAGCCTCTAACTTTGCTATCTTTACCTGAAGATGATAGTTCTCCTTCGTTAAAATTACAACAACTGCAATGAGTATCCATAATGATCCTTAACTTCGGGACCCTTCAATTACCATCTGCTCACAACTTAAATTGCTCTTGTTCCTCACAAATCCAATGGTAATGTTGTAGAAGGAGGCAGAGATAGAAAGAAGGTGAGGGTGATGGGGCTGAGAGGGGGTGAGAAGGAAAGAAATGCAGAGCACTGGCTTTTATCACTAACACTGGGAGTAAGTCCATCTTACTTGAGCCAAGATGTTCTGCAAAACCGTCTGTCACAATTTTTCAGTTGATTTGATAGATTTGTCCAAGTGTGTGAGCACCCTGCCTTTTGCTTCTAAGAACAACTGGCACCCTGCTAATCAAGACTTTTATTATCCTCTATTGAAACCCAAGCTTTGTTACTTGTAGACTTACTCCCTTTCCAAATGTCCCCTCTGCGATGTCTGCTGCTAGAATTCCAAAAGGAATCATATTAGTAACTCATGTCACAGTCCAGCAGAGAAGCCCCATTGTGGTAAATATTCAAGTGAGTTTGTCATTAAATTACTACAAGCTTGTCTCCAACTTCTGACATGACATCATCTTCAAGGTCTCCTATCCCCCATCCCTAAACCCAGTACCTTTTGCATATATTAGGTCAGGGTGGAACCCTGGCAGGTCAGTGTGGACCCCCGCAGGGCTGGTCGGCCGGTCGGTGTGGAACCCTGCAAGGCTAGTAGGCAGGTCGGTGTGGAACCCTGGCAGGTCAGTGTGGACCCCCGCAGGGCTGGTCGGCCGGTCAGTGTGGAACTCTGCAGGGCTAGTAGGCAGGTCAGTGTGGAACCCTGCAGGGCTAGTAGGCAGGTTGGTGTGGAACCCTGGAGGGCTAGTCGGCTGGTCGGTATGGAACCCTGCAGGGCTGGTCGGTGTTGAACCCTGCAGGGCTAGTTGGCTGGTCGGTGTGGAACCCTGCAGGGCTAGTAGGCATGTTGGTGTGGAACCCTGCAGGGCTAGTAGGCAGGTCAGTGTGGAACCCTGCAGGGCTGGTCAGCTGGTCGGTGTGGAACCCTGCAGGGCTGGTCGGTGTGGAACCCTGCAGGGCTGGTCGGCTGGTCAGTGTGGAACCCTGCAGGGCTGGTCGGCAGGTCGGTGTGGAACCCTGCAGGGCTGGTCGGCTGGTCGGTGTGGAACCCTGCAGGGCTGGTTGGCAGGTCGGTGTGGAACCCTGCAGGGCTGGTTGGCTGGTCGGTGTGGAACCCTGCAGGGCTGGTCGGCTGGTCAGTGTGGAACCCTGCAGGGCTGGTCGGCAGGTCGGTGTGGAACCCTGCAGGGCTGGTCGGCTGGTCGGTGTGGAACCCTGCAGGGCTGGTTGGCAGCTCGGCAGATTAGCTGCATGTGTTTCTGATCAGGACATGAGGCAAAGTGTTTAGATGTTTTCATTGGAAGCCGAGGCCTCAGGGCTGCTGTTGGAGATCCAGTTACAGGCACTCAATTTGTGCTGTGCCCACCCCCAAGAGCCCATACCGGGTTGGTCATGGCCCTAATGGAATGGCACCATATTTCCTACTCACTGCATTACTTCTGAGCAGAGCCCCATGGGGAATAGGGTGCCATTTCAGATATAGACCGCTCTGCTCCAGTTTCCTCTAACATGGCTGTGCTCCCCCAAGACTGTGCAGCATCACACAGAGGGGGCCACAGTGACTGACCAAACCCTTTCCTGATTGTTATTTACTGGTTTGTATTTCCAATCCTTAGGTCCAAGTGGTTGTTATTTACTGGCTTGTATCTCCACTCGTTAGGTCCAAGTGGTTGTTATTTACTTGTTTGTATCTCCAATCCTTAGGTCCAAGCGGTTATTTACTTGTTTGTATCTCCACCAATTAGGTCCAAGTGGTTGTTATTTACTTCTTTGTACCTCCAGTCATTAGGTCCAAGCGGTTGTTATTTATTTGTTTGAATCTCTAATTATTGGGGCAACAAGTGTTTGTTTTCAACAAGACACCTTTGAAAAAGAGATGCTTAACACATTTCTATGGAGCAGCTTAAAATGATGGACCTGCTTGTAAAAAGAAATGAAAGACCAGCTTGTAAAACTGATGCAACCTATTAAGGATTCATTCCTTTAAGTATATTAATCATTTGCAGCTCAAACAGGGATTCTGTGGATGTGTTTGTGACTTCGGTGCCATGAATGCCTTATATCTGCGGATTAATAAAACTCAGACAGATAGGGTGAAAAGAATTCTCTGTCACAAACACAGAGCTTCATATAACAGATGATATTGTCATGCTGTTCCTGCTTATAGTAACCACGTAACTGCATTTCCCATGGGTCAGTGTTGTCAAAAGTGTAAAAGAAAAGGCCTGTGTGTTACAATGAAGTGCAGTAGATGACCTCTGCCAACAGCCTGCTGCTATCCCGTAGACATCTAAGTTTAGTTGAAAACTCGTTAGAACTTCACACACACACACACATACACACACACACACAAACACACACAAAACCCTCTCCTAGATTCCCATGAGACACACACAGAAACACACAACACATTCAAAAACACACAAAACACACTGAACCACACGGAAACACACTACACACACAGAAACGCACAACACACCTGGAAACACACAAAACCGCGGAAACACAACACACACATGGTGAATGTTCCAAAGCTGGAATTGCAACAGAGCTACTTATTGTTTTTCTTCTTATGAGGTTTATTTTTAGTCTCTGGGGTCAAAGGTTGGTGGATGTAGCGTGTATCTCCACATCTGCGGGGTTTGGGGGTTGGGTTCCCAGAGAGGGACAAGGCAAGCGACCACAGGCCTGAAAAATCTTTGGGTTTGACTCAGAGGAACAAAGTGTGTGTCAATGCTTCTACATACTTATGTGAGTAAAAAGGTAGTGTTCACTTCAGAAGCTTTAGTACTGAAAGGTAGTGTTTACTTCGGATGCTTTAATACTGAAAGGTAGTGTTCACTTCAGATGCTTTAGTACTGAAAGGTAGTGTTCACTTCAGATGCTTTAGTACTGAAAGGTAGTGTTCACTTCAGATGCTTTAGTACTGAAAGGTAGTGTTCACTTCAGATGCTTTAGTACTGAAAGGTAGTGTTCACTTCAGATGCTTTAGTACTGAAAGGTAGTGTTCACTTCAGATGCTTTAGTACTGAAAGGTAGTGTTCATCACAGGGAAATCCCCTACCCTCCTTGCAGGGTACATGACATCCTCCCTTTCCACTCCCCTCTACTCAAATGTAATTGCACCAATTACTTTTCCATAATAGTAGTGAGAAGCTGATGTATGTATGTGGTTAGAATAACAGAGACCTTGAGAAACACTCTCTCATTCATAAGGTACTGGATAGGTGGTTATGTCACACAAACCAGCAGAGACTGTGACTCCAGCAATAATAGGTGGTTGTATTATTTGAACCAGCAGAGCTCTGCTCCATATGACATAACCACCTATCATTACTGGAGTCACAGGAGTGGTTATGTCGTAAAGACCAGGCAGTCTGTGACTCCAGTAGTGATAGGTGGTTGTATTATTTGGACCAGCAGAGCCTGTGACTCCAGTAGTG
>JACXGI010020692.1:0-10891 GCA_016801175.1 Esox masquinongy | reverse complement strand
TTAGGACCCAAATACATTTCTGATATGTTTGAAGAATATAAACCGAGCAGGGCTCTTAGATCCATGAACACTGGTCAGCTAGTAGAGCCCAGAGCCCAAACTAAACATGGAGAAGCTGCGTTTAGCACTTATGCTGTACACAACTGGAATAAACTACCAGAAGATCTTAGACGTGCCCCAAACGTATCCATTTTTAAATTCAGGTTAAAAACACTACTCTTTTCACATGCCTATGACTGAGCACTTAAACTTAACCACACTGTTTAGCCTTATAGCTTCCTATGTTTTTATCCCATTTCTAATTTATTTTTATTTTTTTAATTTTTATGTTTTCTTATTGTATTTCTATTATTATGATGTTTTCATTTGTTTTGATGTTTTAATTTGAGTATTTGTTTTTATGTTATTGTATTTTTATATATTTTATTTTTCTTTGTAAAGCACATTGAATTGCTTCGATGTATGAATTGTGCTATATAAATAAACTTGCTTGCTTGCTAGGAATAATCATTAGAATTGAGCAATTGCTAGCGAGACTGAAGATGAACTTTTCCATGCCAGAAACAGTCGCAATTTAACCGTATACAGTTTCAGTTAAGGCTTACTATAATGTAACTACTGTATGTTGTAGCCAGCAAATGTGTTTGTCTATCCTGACCCAAAACCACCAGAAACAGTCGCAATATAACTGTAAACTGTTTTATTTCAGGCTTACTATAATGCAGATACTGACGGTTTTAGCCAGAGAAGTTTTCGTCTATACGGAATAATTCATAATGCGTACTTCGCTTCGCCTGCGAGGAGATGCGAACTCGGGACCTATAGTTAACAGGTCCGCTTCTCTAACCACTATGCTATTTAACAAGGGTCAGTCAGTCACTCAGTCACTCAATCATTAAGAGACATTTGCTCTTCTTGGCCGGCTCTGCTTACGCGGGGTAAAATTGAATACGTGGGGTAAAATTAAATACACACACAAGTACTCGACTACTAAATTAATTTCGGATATTCGAGTATTCGACTACCCGTGCCCAGCCCTAGTGGCCACGCAGTTACGTGTGGACAGGGAGTACAGGAGGGGACTGAGTACACAGCCCTGGGGGGCTCTGGTGCTCAGGGTCAGTGTAGAGGAGGTGAGGTTGCCCATTCTCATCACCTGGGGACTGCTCTTCAGGAAGTCCTGGATCCAATTGCAAAGTGATGTGTTAAGTCCCAGGGTCCTGAGCTTAGGAACAAGCTTAGCAGGCACAATAGTTTTGAATGCTGAGCTGTAGTCCACGAACAGCATCTGCTGTTTCTTCCTTTATAGTCTGTGATGTATCGCAGTCCACACCACATACATCTTGGGTCAAAGCTGTGGTAGTTAGACTCCAACTTATCCCTGTAGTCTCTTTTGGCATCTCTGATGGTCTCCTGTAGGTCATATCTGGACCTCCTTATAGCCTCCAGGTCCCTGGAACTATAGGCAGAGGACCGTGCTCTGAGCATAGCATGGCCATTACCATTAATCCAGGGCGTTTTGGTTTGGGCAAGTCTGAACATTTTCCCTCAGGATGATATCATCAATGCACTTGGAGATATATGCTGAGACAGAGTCTGTGTATTCATCAATGTCATCATTGATTGTGACACAGAACACCTGCCAATCTGTTGTTTCAAAGCAGTCCTGGAGAGTGGTAATGGATTCCTCATTCCAGCGTTGAACTGCCCGAAAAACTGGTTTATCCAGTTTTAGGCATTGTCTGTAGGATGGGAGGAGAAAAATTTAGGCCAAAAGCCAGATGGGGGAGGGGTTTGTAGCTGTTCCATATTTGTGAATAACAATGGTCAAGAGTCTGAACCCGAGTAGGAAAGTTAATGTGCTGGTGGTATTTCTGCAAGAATGTCCTCATATTTGCCTGATTGAAGTCGCCAACAACAATAAAAATTTGAGCGTCCTTTTGTCCATTTATTACTCCGTATAGGTCCTCCAGTGCGCATGTTTTTTCCACCTGCGGGGGTATGTAGATTGCTGTGATTATAGCAGAGCTGAATTCCCGTGAAAGGCAGAAGGGCCGTACATCTATAGTCAGTAGCTCCAGGTCTGGAGAACAGTGTGTTGAAAGTACTGCAACATCCAAACCCCAGCAAGAGTTAACCATAATGCAGACCCCTCCGCCTTTACGTTTACCTGACTCCAAAGCTCTGTCCTGCCGGTAGATGGAAAAACCAGCTGGGGTAATGGCCAAGTCAGGCACCATAGGGTCTAGCCAGGTCTCAACAAACACCAGCACACAGCAGTTCGCAGTGTCCTGCTGGAAGTTAATCCGATCGTGTAGTTCGTCCATTTTATTGTCCAGGGATTGAACATTTGGGGGGAAAATGCTTGGTAATGGCGGATTGCAGTATCTTGTCCGAGATCTACATAGGATACCGGAATGTTTGCCTCTTCTTTCTCCTCCGTCAGCGTATTGGTAAACAAATTGGTGGCAGGACAAAGGAATCACAGCAAGCGCTCCAGTAAGTAGAGAAAAAGTCCATATTCAATGGTGAACGAACTTCCAAAAGTGCTAGTCGATCTTACTGTATCAGCGACAGTGCAGCAACAAAAATAAAAACAATATATACAGTAATAAGCAAAAGCAGAGTGGCAGCTGGAATCGTTAGGTATCGTCTTGATCTGCAACACAAACAGGAGGACTTTGGACAAGGGCAGCAATGAGTCTTTCGAGCCTGGTACACGGGAGGTGTGGGCCAAGACTCATGTCCTCCTAAGTTTAAACGGAGCAGGAAACAAGGAAAATTTAGAGAGTGCATTTCTTAGACTTACAAGGATTTACAATGGAGAAGGAAAACTGACCCTACTCCCCCGGCACAATAATATAGCAGCGTAAAACCTTGGGGCTGAGACAGGGGGCTCCATTGACACTGTGGGCCCAACAGGCAGGAAGTCAATCCATTCACATTGCCAAGCATCAACCAAAGGGACACTCACCAACCTCAGCAACCCTGAAATGAAGGCCGAGTATTGCCAGCAGAGTTCACCCCAATTGCACAATGGGCGCAACGGAGAGACAACAACAAGCCAGTGACTCAGCCCCCAAATGGCATTGGAGAGAGGGCATCCCAGTGGTGATGAGTGCCCACCTGGCAAGACAGCAAGTGTGGACAGTATTAAGCCTTTCTGGTCACCTTCACACCCCTGGGCCAGACTACATTTAATCATAGACCATGTTGAAGAGGTGAGTCTTTAGTAGACACTTCCAACACTTAGTAGACACTTCATTTCTCACCTTAATTGGCAGATCATTCCAGAGTAGTGGAGCTCTAAGAGAGATAGCCCTGCCTCCGGCTGTTTGTTTAGAAATTCTAGGTACAATTAGAAGGCGTGCATATTGCAATCTTAGGTTACATGTACGTATGTATGGCTGAATCATTTCAGCGAGGTAAGTAGGAGCAAGTCCATGTAGTGCTTTATAGGTTAGCAATAAAACCTTAAAATCAGCCCTAGCCCTAACAGGCAGCCAGTATAAAGAGGCTAGTACTGGAGTAATGTGTCCAATGTTTTTAGTTCTAGTTAGGATTCTAGCAGCCATGTTCAGCACTAATTGAAGTATATTTTTTGATTTATCAGGGTAACTAGAGAGAAGAGCATTGCAGTAATCTAATCTAGAAGTAACAAAAGCATGGATTAGTTTTTCTGCATCAGTTTTTGATAAAAAGTTTCTGATTTTTGCAATGTTCCGAAGATGGAAAAAATCTGTTCTTAAGATATATTTTTTTAGCTCAGAGTCAATGGTAATGCCAAGGTTTCTCACAGTTTTTTGGGATAAGACCATACAACCTTTGAGGTTCATTGTAAGATCTGCCAACAAAACTCTTTGTTTCTTGGGTCCTAAAACAAGCATTTCTGTTTTTCCTGAGTATAAAATTTCTCTGTCACCCACTTCCAAAGTAGTTAATTTTGGGGCTTCTCCATGTTTCATCGAAATACACAACTGTTTGTCATCAACATAGCAGTGAAAATTGACATTGTTATTCCGGATGACATCACCCAGAGGCAGCATAAATAGTGAAAACAGTAATGGGCCCAAAACCGAGCCTTGAGGAATACCAAAACATACCTTTGATTTGTCAGAGGACATGCCATCCACACATACGAACTGATATCTTTAAGATAAATTAGATTTAAACCAGGCTAGAATGTGTCCGTGTATGGGTTTACAGCCCAATATGGGTTTACATTCTCTCTAAAAGAAGGGAGTGATCAATAGTGTCAAAGGCAGCACTAAGATCAAGAAGCAGCAGAACGGATTCGTAACCTTTGAGGCCATTAGAAGGTCATTTGTTTCCATCACCAGTGCAGTCTCAGTGCTATGATGGGGTCTGAAACCGGACTGGAGCATTTCATGAATGTTATTTATCTTCAGGAATGCATTCGGTTGTAGTTGAAACATATTTTTCTAAGATTTTTGAGAAGAACCTTCTGAGTTCCAGAGCCAGATTCATGGCATAACATACATTTTGTTGGGGAAAAAGCGGACGGCCTGACTTTATGTATGGAACACCTCTCCAATCAACGGTGAGACAGAACAGCACAACCTGAAATTGAACCTTGAGCCTTGTGCACAACAGCAACAGACTTGGAACACTGAGTCTCGCTCTACAGAAGATGAGACTGTGTCTGTATGTACAGCATCAAGATCAAGACAGAGAGGCCTTTGCATTGATACGCCAACAGAAGAGGACAACAACAGGACAATGTGCCAAGTAAAGGGAGAGGACTGGTGTGATAGCAATTCTATCGATTAGAACTCTTTAGGAAGTAGGTACAGAGAAAAAATTCTCTTGGCACAATTAGCAGTTTATTTGCAAATAGAGGGATACACACAGATACAAGGTCAGCGAGATCTCTGAGATAACTAGAGAATACTTAAACAACTAAGGGGTGGGGGTAAGAATCTGCATATTCATCCTGTAAAGACAACATTATGTTCTTTATCCCTTCCTGCCCCCTGTCGTGTCTTCCTCTATCCTGTCCTAAGTGCTTACCCAAATGGGCAAATTGCCCCTACTTCCCCCAAGGGGCTAGGGGAACATTGTAAATTACCCTTTCAAGACATCCAGCCACATTCCTGAAGAAGAAAGAACAGACACACTGATGGTTTAGGCAGATTAACAAATGGTCAGAGGACCCAATGATCCCCTGATTTCATTCAGACATGTGTCACAAACAAACAAAGACCAGGTCTCCTCTAGTATTCCTCTATACACTGCATGCACAATTATTAGGCAAATCGTATTCCTCAAGATTTATTTTATTGTTGAACAAACACAATGCTCTCTGTCAATCCAAAATATCATTGAACCTCAAACCTGAATGTTTAACAAAGGAAAAATGAGTTTTGATGTTTCTCGGGGGAATACATAAGTGTGCACAATTATTAGGCAACAATTAGTGTGCAGAATTATTAGGCAACTAAATTACAAAAATAATTTCTCCAACTTACTTGTTGATTCTCAATTTTTAGAGTAAGTGCAACAAATAAGTAACACAAAATGAAAATTAAATAACATTTCTGGCCTTTCAAAAATATTCAGTGACCGATATAGCCACCCTTCCTTTCAATAACTGCCATGAGCCTTCCATCCATACAGTCTGTCAGTTTCTTGATCTGTTCATGATCAACTTTCGCTGAAGCAGCAACCACAGCCTCCCAAATGCTGTTCAAAGAGGTGTATTGTCTTCCCTGACTGTAAATCTCACGTTTGAGAAGGGTCCACAAGTTCTCAATAGGATTTAAGTCAGGTAAGAACCAGGTCATTATTCGGGCATCTTTGAGTCCCTTGCTTGCTAGCCAAGCAGTGGAGTACTTGGATGCATGTGATGCTTGGATGCATGTGATGAAGCATTGTCCTGCATAAAGAACATGGCCTTCTTGAATGCTGAGGACTTCTTCCTGTACCACTGCTTGAAGAAAGTATCTTACAGAAACTGGCAGTAGGTATGGGAGTTGAGTTTCAGTCCATCTTCAACCCAAAAAGTTCCAACTACCTCATCCTTAATGATTGCAGCCCATACCAGTACCCCTCCTCCACCTTGCTGGCACCTGACTCGAAGTGGTGCCCTGTGTCCATTAGTGATGGCCTCAGGCCCATCCATCTGGTCCATTAAGAGTCACTCTCATTTCATCTGTCCATAAAACCTTTGAAAAATCTGTCTTCGGGTATTTCTTTGCCCAATCTATACGCTTCAACGTGTGAATCTTATTCAGTGGTGGTCTTCTTTCAGCCTTCTTGACCTTGGCCATGTCTCTGAGTACTTGACACCTTGTACTTCTGGACACTCCAGGTAGGTTGCAGTTCTGGAATATGGTGGCACTGGAGGATAACGGGGTTCCTGGTATCTTCACGTTTAATTCTTCTCAAGTCTTTTGCAGTTAATTTGCATCTTTTCTTCTCCATGCATTTTTTGCACCCCAGTTGACTATTCGCAACAAAACGTTTGAGTGTCCGGTGGTCACGCCTCAATTGTTTAGCTATTTCAATAGTGTTGCATCCGTCTGAAAGGCATTTTAGAATTTATGACTTTTCAGTGTTAGTTAAATCTCTTTTTTGGCCCATTTTACCTGAGCTGCCTAATAATTATGCACACCTTGATATAAGGTGTTATTCACTGTTACCACACCCTCCCTCATTACACAAATACATATCACCTGAAAATGAATTGAATGAGCATTCAAGTTTATATGGTTTGGAGTTGGAAAATGTGCATAGAAATAATAATACGATCAGAATACTCACTTGCCTAATAATTGTGCACGCAGTGTACATTTTTGTAGAAAATACAAAAATACATCAGTTCAAGAAATTTCTAAAACACTGGGGACTAACTTCACACTTATATTTTGACTTTGACATGCATTGGGAAAGAGGTTGTGTTATATTAGGTCAAAATGGAGCGTGAAGTCAAAACACGTAAACTTGTAAAATGTAGTAGTTTAATTAGTATTCCAGCTAAAATTGGGATGGGAAGGAACGATACATGCCTAAAACAAAAAGTCTACTGAAGGAAATGGAAGGATTCCATTGAGAAGGGCCCCTACCAAGTCCTGCTAATCAGGAAAACAGCAGAAAAGATTACTGATCCGGGTTCCTGCGAAGAAGGAAGCAATCACTGACTTGACTATAGGTCGCTGCAGTTGGCCCGATTGGTGTCGTGGCAATCATTAAATGGGAAAGGCACAGAGACTGTAGATTTTTTTCACAAGTAATGCTTTATTCAAAATTTATAAACCTGGAGCAGTTAACAACACTCTCAGGAGAGTCAGGTCAAGAGCTCCCCATTGAAGATTGAGCTCAGGCTTATATACATTCAGTACAGCCCACTGTGTCCCCCTCCCATGCATGGTTAGTCTCTACATGTCTCACCAGCTGTTCTGCGAACTTCGGCTTACCAAGATAACAAGGTGTCTACAGCCCTTGAGGAGTTTAGCCAAAGCTATGTTGTAGGCACATCCTGTACAAGTGAGCAGACCCAAAACATACAATGGCCTTACTAAATAACTGGATTATACTTAGAATAAGCAATATGATTTCATTGTACTATGGAATAACAAAATTTCTACCACATTGGTAGAAATTTTGTAAAATAGTTTACAAAAGTACAACAAAGTTGTAAAATAGTTTACAAAAGTACAACAAATGTTGTTCCAAAATAATAATTTTACAGAGATTTTGTAGGCAAATGTTTGAGTCCATTTCAAAAAGGAAAGTTTAAACAGGAGTTACAGATTATAGGGTTAAAACAAAATTATTTTCTGTTTTTGGAAGACCGTGTCTATTTGAATAGGGTGATTATTTGACTGTTGTTCCCATTGAAGAATAAGTTAATTGATTAGAACATTAAATAAAAATCAAGAATTGTAATAACCACCTTTAACTAATGTATGCCTTTGTAGCGGGCTACTTGGACATAATTCACTTGTTAGTGGACTCTACCCCTTTAACATGGAGTTAAGAGTGTCGTCAGCAGCTGCTGCGCGGGCTCCAGAAGATTCTGTAGGTGCCCCGGCCAGGTTGGCTCTGGTGGGAGAGTGTCCGGAAGTTGAGGCTCTAGTTCAAGATAAGCCAATCCCCTGCATCCTTGACCGGCTCCCAAGTGACTCTTTTTAGCCAAAGCTTGTTCCAGCGTTACCTGCTGGAACAAGCTTTCAGCAGGTCAAAGAGGCCAAAGAGGTCTCTTGGCAAACCCTGAAGGCAGCCAATGGGTTGGCCCTTCCGTATGTGGGGTATGTGCTATTGGACTTTGAGGTAGGGGGGTTGGTGGTGCCAGGAAAGGGGGTTGTTATCGTAGAGGACCGTTATCTATCACCTGACTATGGGTACTTGGGATGAATGTAGTGCAGCATTGTTGGGAGGGTCTACAGCGGCAAGGGGGTCATCAGCTAACGTTGTTCAAGAGCACTCTTCCCAGGGCTGCAACTGTGGTGTGGAATCGAGCCTTTGCAGCATGCCGACGGTTGAGAGTGGAAGAGAGCTGGGATGTCGACTTAGGGGTTGCTCGCCTCCGATCTAAAGGGCCCATTCAACTCACTCCAGATGCAGAAACCGCAGTGTGGGCCTACGTCCCCAGGCCTCAAAGTTTGGAGCCGAGGACGTCTTACTGGAGGACTGCTACAGAGGAGGCCAGGAGTGATGTGTGGGTCCAGCCATGGCCCAAGTGAGGGACGGGCGGGTCCTCCTTTGGGTGTGTAACCCCCACCCCTACCCAATTGAGTTACCATCAAAGCACCCTCTGGCCCGCATATCGAGATTAGGACCGGATGATGTCCAGCTCCCCAATCAGCTGGTGCTTTGTTGGCAAGAATGTTGGATGGGGGAGTTGTTAGGGAGAGTTCCAGTCCATGGGCGGCGCCAGTGGTCTTGGTCAAAAAGAAGGATGGGTCATGGAGGTTCTGCGTGGACTACCATAAACTCAACGCAGTCACACACAAGGATGCATACCCCCTCCCCTGGATTGAGGAGTCCCTGACCGGCCTGAAGAGAGCAGAGTAGTGCATAGAAATAGAATTTCTGGACTTAGTGAGTGGCTACTGGCAGGTGGAGGTCCATCCAGCAGACAAGGAGAAGACTGCCTTTACCACGCCGGTGGGCCTTTACCAGTTTGAGAGAATGCCGTTTGGGTTGTGTAACTCACCGGCTATGTTCCAGCGGCTAATGCAGCATTGTCTTGGTGGTCAGGTACATGATTTCTTATTAATTTATCTGGATGATGTGACTGTCTACTCACCTGATTTTGCTGCTCACCTAGGAAACCTTAAACAAGTGTTTAGGCGTTTGACCGAACACGGCCTGAAACTACAGCCGCTAAAGTGCCACCTCTTCCAGCGCTCTGTACAGAACCTGGGGCATGTGGTGAGTCAAGGGGGCGTAGCTACAGACCCCAAAAAGACCAAGGCGGTCAAGGAATGGCCAGTACCCACTACTGTCCACGAGGTCTGCACCTTCCTGGGATTCGTGGGCTACTATCGGTGGTTTATTCCCGCCTTTGCCAAAAAGGCTGGTCCACTCCACGGTTTGTTGAGGGGGGCTACGGGGGCCAAGCAGCAGAGGGTAGAATGGACCCCTGAGTGTGAGAGTGCCTTTCAAGTTCTGAAACAGGCTCTGCTAGAATCCCCTACACTGGCTTACGCTGACTTCATGTTGCCATTCCGTCTGTATACAGATGCCAGTTTGCAGGGGCTGGGAGCGGTGTTGTCACAGGTCCAAGACCGGAGGGAATGTGTAATCGCCTATGCCAGTAGGAGTCTGTATGACACGGAAAGGAATAATCAGAATTACAGCGCCTTCAAGTTGGAACTGGCGCTTAAGTGGGTGGTGACTTAAGAAATTTAAGGACTATCTGTGGGGGGCTAGCTTCCAAGTTTTCACTGATCATCCGCCGCTGCTTTATCTTCGTACTGCTAGGTTGGGAGCAGTGGAGCAAAGGTGGGTTGCACAGCTCACCAGTTTTGAGTTGTGTTTTTGCCACGAGCCTGGTGTAGAGCATCAGAATGTCGACGCTATATCCAGACTTCCGGGCCTTACGGCGGCGAGATGCATAGAGGTACCTGGCCCGGCGCCGAGGGATCCGGAAGAGTCGACATGGATGGTAGAGTACCAGGCCCTGCAAGAACCAGGTAGGGGATTATGTTTCATGAAATTTTACTGTACAAAATATCCAAGATGGCAGACATAATAGGTCCTTGATGCATATTTGTACCTCCTGGGGAATGAGGCATGTACATAATGAATCAGCATTCTAGGTCAATCAGGGTGGAAATGGCATAATTGTAGAAATAATGCATTAAGGCGTTGCGTGTGGCGCCGCTTGTGGAGGAATCTGTTCGGGTGTCTTTGTGGATAATATACCTGGTCTGTGTTCTCATTGTGCCATAATGTAATGCACACAAAGTGTATGCATCCATAACCTTTACACTGGTAAGCCATTTTGTCCAACATCTTGGAATATATCTCTTAGCCTTTATCTCCGTATAGGGAGACATGTAAAAGATACAGGTATGCCGATTGCTAGGTCAATCAGAGTTATTGTTGATTTTCAGTGAATCTTTATAGCTTTCATATAATGTTCACTGTACAAAATATCCAAGATGGCGGTCATGATTGGCTCTTGATGCAGTGTTACACCTCCTAGGGATTTAAGCATGTAGACAAAGAATCAGCATTGTAGGTCAATCGGGGTCGAAATAGTTTCATTGTGAAAAAAGATATATAGGTGTGGCCTGTGGCACCCTTTGTGGAGGAATCAGGTCCAGTGTCTGTGTGGTAGGTATATATGGTCTATATTTTCATTGTGCAATAATGTAATGCACACATGAACTTTATGGATGCATATGTTTTTCACTGGTCA
>JACXGI010020691.1:0-10793 GCA_016801175.1 Esox masquinongy | reverse complement strand
AGGCTTGTTGCTAAAATTATTCTTAATGAATATGATGTAATTCACAACACTCCCATCCACTTTGTTACCAGGGACCTCTTCTACACTGATTGAACTTTGACCTTTACACTCAGGTTACCAGATGCCAGAATCCCTGGATTACAGTATTTTCTGATTGCTTAGGCACTATTTTGTACCACTTTATTTGGCTGGATGGAAATAAAGAGGTAATAACTAGGTTATTTCAGGGAAAGAACATAGAAAAAAAGAGGAAGCAACTGGGTAACAACATGGTAACTACACATCAACAGGAAGCATGTTTCTGCAAAAAATAGTAGGTAACTGCTAGGAAAGTTGTAGAGGAAAAGCTTTGTAACTGAGACGGCAACATTAGATAAGGGCATGCGTGTCAAAGAGGCCATTTATCGTGACTAGCATGCCCTTATTGTGACTAGCATGCCCTTATCGTGACTAGCATGCCCTTATCGTGACTAGCATGCGAAATGGCCTCTTTGACACGCATTTGTTCAAAATGCGCATGTCCATAATAGGCCTCATTCCCCTGTCTTCTTGGGTACCAGGAAGTAAGGGGAATACAGCCCCTTCTGCCTCTGCCCCAATGGGACTAGTGACACCACCTCCTTTTCCAGAAGGTCCGCAATCTCCCCCTGAGGTAACCCAACCTCACCAAACTGGACCCTGCCCGGGCTACCACACACGCTGGTCGACATGGCAACAGCATGAGGAGGAACCACGGACTCATGGATTTGGAGACGTCCGCCCCCAGTCAGAGACTGAGGGTAGGAAGGCCGCTCACCAAACCTAACCGGGCATGCGACATTCTTCTGTAATGAAGGCTCACTCACTGATAAATAAGGTGCACACAGCTTTATTTACCAAACACGAGGAGCTCACCACCAAACGCACAAAGGGTGGGGAAGCATTCGAGGGACACTCCCCCCCAAAAAGTCAGGTACGATGCTTCTTGAATGGAGGGACCTTCCGGTTCCCTTCGTTCTGCCGGCGGGCAGTGGGAGGAGACGGGCTCGGGGGGCGAGGTCCCCTCCCCTCATGCTGCGCTGGTCATGTTGCGTCTGGCTCTGAAGCGGCCGAGGACCTGGCACGGCGATGCTGGGGACACCGGCGCACTTGACCCCCAGGTCTCCAGGGACCCGAAGTCTCGGGGGCAGCAGCAGATGCAGAGGAAGAAGCGGGACCGGCAGGAGAGGACCCAGCCAGATACGTTCCTCTCTGTCCTTCTTTTGGTGTACAAGGGCCTCAGTGACTGTAGCGCCAAATAGCACGTCCTCCTCCAAGGGCGCGTTGAGGAAGGGCACCTTCTGAGGCTCCTTCAGGGTGGTAAACACCAACCACAGGTGCCTGACCTGTACCACAGAGGTGGCCATCACCCGGCCGGCCGAGAGAGAGTTGGCCTGGGTGAGTTTGAGAATGGCGGCTGAAGCCCTCACCACCTCACTCACCTCTGCTGGAGACAGCGAGGTTCGACCCTCAGTCATCCCAGCTAAGGCAGCTGCTAGCAGGCCCACGTTGTTGCAGGCCGTCAGTGACTGCACCAACAGGGAATACTCTTACTCCGCCAGGCTGGCAGAGACCCTGTCCTTCACAGATGGTAGAGCCGGGCGCTTATCACTCCACATGCTCAGGCCTGGGACCAGGGAAGTAGCCAGAAGATTAAGATGAGGAGTCAGAACAACTCTCCTCTGACCCCAACTCCTCCTGGAAGGAGTCCTCCTCGGAGAGGAGAGAGAAGACGTCAGAGAGAGGGACCTCCTCAGCGAAGAACGCCAACCGGTCCGTCCTCACCTGTAAAGGGAGGACGGCGCAGGCGGTGCACACAGGCTCCTTGATGGCGCCGTCGCGAGCATGCAGCGGTCCCAAACATGCACCGCAAAGTGTGTGCGCATCGACTGCCGCGTCGAGCTCGCTACACCGGCACGCCGACAGGTAAGTCGGCGATCGGGGAGCCGGGATCCCGAGACTGCTCCAACGGTCGAAGATGGTGAAGCCATCCTTGGCTTGGTAGAAATCAATGTAGACTGCATACTTAAACCTTTCTCGTGAAGTAAAAAGGGAAGCTGAGGCTGGGATATAGCCACGGGGCAGGTGGCCACGAAAGGTGTAATTTGCATATTTACATTTTCAGTGCATCCCTATTGGCAGAGGGGTTAACCAATAGGAGCGAAACCCCTATGGGCAAAGCTTCACAAAATAGAACTATCAATATAGGTGACAATCACTGACTTTTTCGTCAAGTGAAAAGACAAGAGAATCAGTAATGTTTTTCTCTATCCTGATCAAATCCAAACACATAATTTGTTTTGTGCAATTTCATTTGTGAATGACATTGATACAATAACTATTATCATAGGTGACGATAACTGAGTTTTTCGTCACTGATTTTGAAAATATGACTGATGCAAAAATGCAAAATAACTGTCTATTATTTAAGGATAGTGATCATATGAAGCAATTTATTATCACATATTTGTTTGGCTCCTTTTTAAATCATAATGATTACAGAAATCACCCAAATGGCCCTGATCAAATGTTTACATACCCTTGAATGTTTGGCCTTGTTACAGACGCTCTAGGTGACAGACACAGGTGAAAATGGCAAATAAAGGTAAATTTCCCACAACTGTGGCTTTTTAAAATGCAATTAGTGTCTGTGACTAAATAGTCAATGGGTTTGTTTGCTCTCATGTGGATGCAATGAGCAGGCTATATACTGAGCCATGGGGAGCAGAAAAGAACTGCCAAAAGTCCTGTGTAACAAGGTAATGGAACTTTATAAAGATGGAAAAGGATATAAAAAGATATCTAAAGACTTGCAAATGCCAATCAGTACTGTTCAGTCACTTTTAAGAAGTAGAAAATTCAGGGATCTCTTGATACCAAGCCATGGTCAGGTAGACCATGGCTTGAAAAAGGTAGACCATGGCAAGAAAAATTTCAGCCAAAACTGCCAGAAGAATTGTTCGGGATACAAAGAGAAACCCACAGGTAACCTCAGGAGAAATACAGGCTGCTCTGGAAAAAGACGGTGTGTTTGTTCGGCCCAGGAACGTCTGGAAGCTATCAGCAGTTTTTGTTGGGGGTGTTGGGTGCAATGCTGATTTGTGGGGTGTGGGTGTGTTTGTGCCACATATTATGGGAAAAAAATGTATCTATTTTTTAGGACCTTTTTATTTTACTCTACAGAGGAAAGTAAGCTTGCTCAATTGAAAAAAAAATAGTAAACAATGTATTCAATTTCCGTGTTTTCTTTGCTTATATTTAGTATGTTTTGTGTGTTTTCACAGCACTGCCTAAATCTACCCTGACTGTAAAACCAACCTCTCCGTACACTGGAGAGAACGTTACTCTGACCTGTTCAACAGAGTCTGACAGTGACTGGAGATATAAGTGGTACAAAAACAACACTATGATAACAATGTACCAGTCTGAATACATTATATCAGGAAACACCATCACCATCAGTAGAATTAAAGAGTCTGACCAGGGTCTCTACTGGTGTCTGGGAGAGAGAGACTCCAGACCCACATCTACATCCATCAGTAATCAGGTCACTATAAATGTGAATGGTGTGTTAATTATTTTGTGGTTAGGTTTATGCTGTTGTCATGTAGTCGACCATTGTCTGTGTTCCTATGCTATTATTTCATTGTACTTGTGCATTATGTACATTCTGGTCTATCACCTGAACCAACTGATTTAGTGGTTCATGCAATGTTCAGTTTTAGAACCCTAGAACTCACACACCTGATTCAAACTAAAGACCTGCTGATTGGTTGATTTGCCAATCAAGTGTGTAAGTGGTAGGGCAACATTTAAGACAGGCATGTGAGTGCTAGGGCAAAAACAAAAATGTGCACCCCTTTTGGGTCCCGAGGACCAGGATTGGGAAATGCTGATCTACAGGAATAAGTCCACAACATTCCATGTATTCTCTAGTCCACTACTTCCATGTATCTCTAGTCCACTACTTTCCATGTATCTCTAGTCCACTACTTTCCATGTATCTCTAGTCCACTACTTTCCATGTACTCTCTAGTCCACTACTTTCCATGTATCTCTAGTCCACTACTTTCCATGTACTCTCTAGTCCACTACTTTCCATGTATCTCTAGTCCACTACTTTCCATGTATTCTCTAGTCTACTACATTCCATGTATTCTCTAGTCCACTGTTCCGTAGTCCTTTAGAGGGAACCATAACACCCTGGTGTACGGGTTCTCTCCGTGAGGTAGAGAAGGTGCCGTGAGGGCCCGTGCATTAAAAGGGACCACTGACCACAGGGACCCATTTAAACTGCTTTATTAACCATACAGACAAAACAATTGGGGAAAAGTGGCTGGGTGGATCCAAAGATATGAAGTCAAAATAAAACAGAAACCTCCCCCCATTTTCTAACTAAACAAAACATACAGGGGGTGGCCCGTCCAAGTCTTACCTAGTGTATTTAGACAATGGACTCTCTACGGGTAAATGTAGGCCCAAGGGTGTCTTGACTAGACACTCCCAAGATGTCTTCCCCGTTTCCCCTGGGATAACAAAAGAAAAGTCCTATGACAAACAATAATTAACAAAGATTTAACAAAGATTTACAAAAACCGAGGATGGACACTTGAACCAGCAACACATAAACAATGGAACAAACTCCAAAAACGACCACTCCAGCACCGACTACACAGAACACAGACAGACAGAGAGAACTGGGGCAATGGAAAACAGTTGACATAATATAATACTTTTCACTATTCTCTAGTCTTCACCTCCCTCTGTCTGAAACTGTTATAGTGTTGTCTCTCCAGTCGTTGTAGGCTCATTAATGTTTACTTTACCATTGACAAGATGTTAAAATGTTTTTTGATGTCCTCTCCAGGTCCTCTGGACTCCTCTTCACTGTCCAGACTGCTGTGTGGTCTTCTGGTGGTGTCTCCCTTTCTACTGGTGTCCATCATACTGATGGTGAAATGCTACAGGGCTCAAGGTGACCTCTTTATCCAGATTCTTTTTTTATTTTTAAAAGAACAAGTTAAAAACAAACATGAACACACAATTCATTTGACACAAACATTTTCTTCCATGGATATATTCCTCTATCATCTTTTGGAATTGCCAAAGAGGCAACAATTCATTCAGTTTAAAATGACCTTTGAATTTATTCCCATTGTGAGGTGCAGAAAACTAATAGCTGACTAATGCACTATATTTTGTTCTTTATCACTGTTACATTTATATTGAATCAAATGGTTTATACATGTTCTCAGGAACAGCTATTTCTGTCAACAGTACATTTTGAAAGCTTTCGTTGCAAAAAGTGAAGTGACATTTTGATTTGTTCTGATGGATCACACTGTAAAGCTGTGTAATGTTTAATAAAATCCAATTCTCTGTTCCATAATTTTGCTTTAGATCTGTGTTCAACAATCAAGACCTCTCAAGACCAGTTCCAATGTGATTACATCAATGTTGAGACCGAATCATACTTGTGATCATTAAAGCAGATTGTCAACCTTTTTTTATCATTTTGGTGTTGTTTCCATTCATTTCCAGCGTCCTCAGAAGACCACGTTTCCCACTTAGCTATTAAAGCTAAGTAAGGAAATGTAACTAATTATTTCAGGCCAGTTTCCTCTGATGATAAGCAGAGTCGGACCTGATTGGTCCATGCTGATGCTGCTTGAAGTGGAGTTGGAGGGCCATTAGGGGGCACTGTTCCCTCTGGTCTAAAGATGGTTGAGGGAATCATTGGTCTGAATAAAGTGCCGTATTTCATGTGGGACATTAAATGGGTGTCTTGACTCTGTTTAGTCATTAAAGACCCCATAACAGTAACAGTGTTAATCTCTGTGTCATGGCCCTCATACCAACATGGCCGCCTAATCATCATGTTCTTACGTTTCATTGGCTTGAATGCTTTAACTTACCCCTCTTTATGGTCAGTGTTTAAATATTAGGAACTTAAGTGTTGTTTTGTTGTTTTACCAGGTTGTGTTTTACATAATGATATTTTAATATAGGTTAAAAGCAATGTATATGTATATTGTGTTAAGTGTATTTTTTAAATATTATTTGCTTTGTTTAGACTTAAGGTATGATTATATTTGGTTAGCAGATGCTAGCAGATAGCACAGTTAAATTCTATACTTTATATTAAACTCAAATAATGCGTGTTCATATGTGAAATGTAAATGTTATAAAAATATTTTCAGATGTTTTTATTTTGTGCCTTTGCGATGTGTAACCCAGATCCATATGAAATTACAAAATATAACTCTCAACTTTCAACCTTTCAGGTTTTGCTGGGAGGTCTTGCTTTGTCTTTCCAGCTTGTATTTTCTTCCGGTCCCCAGACAGTATTAGTTGGGTGTTTGCTGTATCAGGGTCCAGAGATACATCCACTGTGTACCGTTGGATCCTCTTCAGCTTGACTTCAGGAAACCTCTCCATCTCTTTATTTACAGTCTCTTCCAGCTGAAGCATGGCTCTTCTTAGAGTCACCACACACACACTGTTGTGAACACTGATCTCAGACCAGTGCCTGGTGGGTGGGGGGGAACAGAGGGACGGGCAGCTCTGCAGTAGAAGGAAGTGGTCCTCAATATTTGAAAGCGTCTCCAGCTCAGTGTCTCTCCTCTCCAGCTCGGTGACTTCCCTCTGCAGTTCTTCGATGAAGACCTCAGCCTGCATTTGTTCTGCTTCAAGTCTCTTCTTAATCTCCACAATCAGCTCAGCATGGCTCCTCTCAGTGGCCTGCACCATAGCAGCCAAGACCTGCTCACTGTCTGCTTTGTCTCTCTCTGAGTCTCTCTTGCTGAGCTCCACTGCCTGTTGGATGTCCTTGACTATCTGCTGCCTCTCCTGGATCATCTTCTGAACTTCAAGCTTAGTCTTCGCCATCTGAGCCTTCCTCACTTCACACTCTTCTGACATCAGGACAGTTACATGAGTCCTGTGCTCTGTCTCGTAGCAGAATCGACACACACACGTCTGTTCTTCCCTATAGAACATCTCCAGGGGACTTGGACTTGGTGGCCGTGAGCTTTGTGTCAGTGCAGATGTCACACGGCACCTGTACAGGTTTGGCAAGGCTTCTGGTTTGTGTTTGTCCCAGGGTGAGGGGCGTGGCTTCAACCAGAGCCAGCTTCTCCAGCCGAGCAGCCATGTCAGAAATGAATGTATTTACATGAACCTCCAGTCTTGTGTTGAATGTCTCATTGCATGTGGGACAGCGGCACGGGTCAGTGCTGTCCCAGTATCTGGTTATACAGGCCTTGCAGAGGTTGTGTCCACATGGGATGGACACTGGCTCCTTGAACACATCCAGACAGATGGAACAATGAAACAGCTCATCGGACAGCAGAAGGCTGCAGGACGTCATTGATTAGGACACATCAAACATCAACACTTATGAGTCTGAAATTAGTATTTTTCTACATCAGCAATGTACAGATTAACCCTTTACTCACCTCAGCATGTTGAAAGCTCCAGTGATTCTGTCAGTGCACTGATCGAGCAGGTTTCCAGTTTCACTTTAGCAAACTGATATCAGCTCCTCCCTGCTCAGTAGAGATATAGTGGGAGGCAGTGAGAGAGAGACAGAGAGAAAATAGAGTAAGAGACAGTGACAGAAAGAGAGACAGAGCGAGAGAGGGAGAGAGAAAAAGAGTCAGAGAAAGTGGGAAACAAGGCTGCATTGTTTCATCTTTTTTGGGCAAATCTTTTTTGGGCATGTTCTCTATTCTCCGAGGCTACAACAAAAATGTGTATGTTTTAGGTTTTAGGTTCCTCGAGAAAAGTCCAATGGCCTCGTTATAAGTAATTAGAAAAATACATTTCTAATATTTTACCACATTGCATTCAGAAGGCCCTGGATATCTGACCCATGACCATGACGATGCTGCCCTCTAGTGGCAAGAATAGATACATCCTGAAAAAAACACCCAGAAATAACAAAGGCAAAATAGTTATTATAAGATGTGTTTATAGTAGTTATTGTGATTTACATAATTTCAGGCCTTTTATAACATATTTTTTATTCGTTTGTTTTTAATGAAAATAATGAAATATAGATAATCGTGAATGTCAACAAGGGTGTCAAGGAAATAAATGTATTTTAATTCTACATTACGGGACAATTCTGCAACACAGGGTTAGGGTTAGTTAAGCCTAGTCCAGGAGCTTGTCTAGAACTGGGCTTGATTTTATCTGTACAAGACCAGACATTAACTTGGTCCATGAAATAAGTCCTGAGGTGTGTTAGGGGTCTTCACTGTAAAATGGAAACATTAAAACACATTTAAAACATGCATAGCAGTCATATCAGTTGTGTTTTCTTCCATAGTAGTTTGGGTTTCACATAATCAATCTAACACAATAGCCCCTTTAATAGTAAGTCAATAGAAGTCCATGTCTCTACAAAAGCAGGGAACTGTGAAATGTAGCGCAGAATTCTTGTCTAAAAGCCATAGTTACTGACCTGACTACTACATTTGGACATTCAACAGCATTAAGAGGAGTTAAGAGGAGTGTTTAGTCAGAAGATGGACATGTTTCCTAAGAATTTCAAGAAGGTTACTATGAGAAATGTGTGTTATTGTTTGGTTGTTATTGTCTGACTGTTGTTGCCTAATTTGCCAATTGACAGCCTTATACAGTCTCATACATCACTATCTGAAGCCCAAGAGGGTCTCCAAGAACTGGCAGGGGGGACCTGAAAAGGGAATGTCATGATAAAAAAATATTATTTCACATAACTATTTTACTAAATATTTTATCCACTTACCACTTAAAATACAATGCCTTGCAAAAGTATTCAGCTCCCAAACCATATTACGGAATTACAAATAGTACATTGGCCTTTTATAAGGTTAGATACTTATTTTAAAACACTGAAACTCAAACACAATTATTGTAAGGTGACATTGGTTTTATATTGACACATATTTGTAAACTAGAAAATAAATTTGAAATATGTTGCAGAAGTGTTCTTCCTTCAATTATAACAAGATGCCCAGTGTTACGTCCCCTGGACTGTTCTCTGTGTTTGTACTTGTTTGTCCTTTCTTTCTTACTTTCATTAACTATTCAGGTGGTGTTCTGTGTTTAAAACCCAACTTAAGTTTAAACCTGTTGGGAGTTTTCGTCCTTCTAGTTGCCTTGATGTTGATTTTGAACCTTACATGTGGAATGTTCATACTTACATGTGGAATGTGCGAATTTAATACATGTGGTTTCTGGGTTACTAGTGTTCCCTTGTGTGTACTTGTGTTGGTATTTGTTAATTTTACTCATTGTGAAATAATTGTCTGTGTTTATCCCTTGGGAAGAGGAATGTACTTAGGGAGTTCATACAGGCCAGATGCCCATGGGCTTAAATTCTTCCTTTAGAACTGACTTGTCTACACACACCAGATAAGATTCAGGGTGGACCTCCCCATGTATTTGTGTAGATAGAGAGCCTAGCTGTTCTATAGTAGGATAGTTCAGTTAGAGTTTGTTTTTACTTGTACTTTCTTTCCATTGGTCCTGCCCTGCCTTTTTTCCCATAATACCGTGTGTTTACAATAAACTATAGTTGGTACACAGTATTCTTGGTGTCTCTCATCACTGTGCGCCCTCACCATTCTGGCCAGTGAAAAGGAAATTGTTTCTTTCGCCTGTTTCAAACTTCCTCAGCTGGCAAACTTTATTATTTATAATTGACAAAAAATATGAAATTACACTAAATACAGAAATGAACCCAAGCATGGAAAACACATAAGCAACTAGCCTGATAGAGGTGACAAACATATAGCAAAACAACTATAAAACAATTACAATGTCATCACTAAGGTAACTATGTAGAAAATGTATACAGCTTTCAAACTGTGGTTTTGACACACACACACACACACACACACAATTACTAACACATACTCACTTTCAGATGTGTATGTGTTAAAACCGCTGTCAGTTAACTGTCAGGGCCCAGGACTTTAGTGGTTGACTTGTTCATTAGTCAGAGATGGTTTCGTCATGCTGTATAAATACTGTTACCTTAGTAAAATGTGAGCATTGTGTTCAAGACTGACTTCACGAGAGGCCCTGGAAAATAAGGGGTTTGAGGTTAAGTAAATGTTACATTTGGGCTTTGTCTTAGAAGTGGTGTTACTTTTTTGGTTTAGGCATTAACAGTTATGTTTGGGTTGTGTTATAGCTAAGTCTCCACAAGGGTAGAATAAAGTATATGGGTATTTTCATTTTACAGATCAAATTAGGACCAGAAGTTCTCACAAGGACATAAAAATGTGACAAATCTGCCTTTAAGACATTTTGCATGTCCACATGATGACAAAGTCCATGTTTAAGGGTTAGGTTTAGGGTCAAACTTCCAATTATGGTTAGTCTTAGAATCAGGTTTACTTTTATGTTTGGGTATTAAGGGTTAAGTGCAGGGTTAGGAATAGGGGATACATTTTGGCATTATAGCCAGGTTATTGAGGTGAGGGTTAGGTTTAGGGAATATAATTTTTTTTTTTTCTGATACACATAACAATATAACAATATTGTGCATGTGTGTGTGTGCGTGTGTGTGTGTGGGTGTGCCCACCAAGGTTTGAGTCCAGACTTAATCAAATCTACAGGTTATGTCTATGGGTAACAGGTGCAAAATGGAACAAACGTCTACACATTCTGATAGCAAACCTGCAGCTCTCATCTCAGATATTTAATCTCCCTGTCACGGTACGGTGATGACCAGCGCCATCGTGCCGTGCACTCCCGGTTCCCGTCACTCCATGAACTCA
>JACXGI010020690.1:0-10889 GCA_016801175.1 Esox masquinongy | reverse complement strand
TGTGTGTGTGTGTGTGTGTGTGTGTGTGTGTTGGCATCGATGTGCGTGTGTGTGTGTGTGTGTGAGCATGCCGAAGCGGACAGCTCATCAGTAATCAGAGAGTTGTGTTCAGTTTTCTCCGCAGGAGTTCGTTTACAGACATGCAGACAAGTGCACCTCGGCTAATGAACAATACGGTGATAATGCAGCCAACACACAGAGACATTGCCTACATTACCAAAAGGCCTGCACTCTGCCAACTACCTCCCCTGTGTCCTTGCAGATCGTGGTACCATGGGAACAAGGACTTGACTTTACACCCAGACATGAAATGACAGAACAGAATAAAAGATAACATAATGGAAAACAAACTAACAGGAGACTAAAGGGAGACTAGCAGCAGACTAACTGGAGACTAACGAGGGATGAACATGAGATTAATGGGAGACTAATTGGAGACTAAATGGGGAGACTAACTGGAGACAAACGGGAGAATAACGGCAAAATAACTACATTATACTGTGCATGTAAACACGTTTAATTGCAATGAAAAAACGCCCAAAATAACCCACCAAGATAAATAAAAGAACCCACCAGGTTAAATAAAATATCCCTCCACATTAAATAAAATAACCAACCCACCAGGTTATATAAAATAACTCACCAGGTTATAAAAATAACTCACCAGGTTATATAAAATAACCCACCAGGTTATATAAAATTACCCACCAGGTTAAATAAAATAACTCACCAGGTTATATAAAATAACCCACCAGGTTAATAAAATAACCCACCAGGTTATATAAAATAACCCACCAGGTTATATAAAATTACCCACCAGGTTAAATAAAATAACTCACCAGGTTATATAAAATAACCCACCAGGTTATATAAAATAACTCACCAGGTTAATAAAATAACTCACCAGGTTAAATAAAATAACTCACCAGGTTATATAAAATAACCCAACAGGTTGTATAAAATAACTCACCAGGTTATATAAAATAACCCACCAGGTTATATAAAATAACCCAACACGTTAAATAAATTAACCCAACACGTTAAATAAATTAACCTACCAGGTCATTATTATAATAACCCAACAGGTTGTATAAAATATTATCCCAGCTCTTATCCCAGCAGATGTTGTCTCCGTCCTGCTTACAACTCTTGTCCTATATCTCTCTCTACAACCAGGAAGGAAAACCCTGTGTTACTTCATATACATACAGCTGCTAATACTGTTGCCTTTCCCACTCTCGTTTCCACAGTCCTCCGGCAAACCGTCTGTTTTAACTTGTAACAGTAGCAAAATCCATTGCAAACATTAGCGCGACACAAACAGGCAGCCTATCAATGTAGCGAGAGACAGACAGTCTCGATTATTTTTTCATCAGCATTGCAAATATTAGCTAAAATGACCAGATTGGTCAAGGAAAATCAGACTGACCAACTGTCAAATCCTGGCGACCCGAGGCTAGAGTGACTGCCCAGAGATGGAGATCTGCCTAATTTCAACAATTTGCTATTTTTTAAACCTTTTTGCACAAACAATTCCCAGACCAGGCATCAAAGGTTAGGTTCTTTCAGCAAGTCAGGCTACGACATGGGAGCACACTTAACAAGATTAGACTGCTTGACAAATGTAGCCACATGGGTGGTTAAAACACGTTCTATTGCCCCGATACAGTGCACCTGGACTGTGCCCTGCCTGTGATTACTATAATACCCCAAATGAAAACAGACAGAGAATGTCGTACTCCACAAATAGCCGCTGCGCAGGAACAACGCGTGGCCACACCGATCACACTGTGTCAAGAAAGAACATTAAAAGGGGGGGGTCCAGCGTCAGACACACAAGTTAGAGGAGAACGAGCAGCAACGATGCGCTGAACACGATCCACACACGAGCAGAAGCTTTTGAGTCTTCGGCAAGAAACACACATATTCTCTGAAAGTCAGAGGAAAGTCTGGCACAAACAAATCCAGCGAGCGCCGAGAAGGGGCTAGGATGCAACGTCGTCTTGATTTAATCACAAAGAGACACAGGCTCTCTCCGTCTGGTTCCCGGTAAAACTGGAACTTGCCGTAGGGTGTCTGGATACAGTATCAGGGCCTATCCTTGAAGCCCATCGGACGATGCCCCTTTACCCCGATGATGCCAGGCTACCATGGATGACTGAGCAACAGAGCGCCCTCCGCCCGCCCAGATGCTGGCCTAATTCACAGAGACTGGCGGCGTGTGTAACCCATTTAAATGCCCTCGTGCCAGGTGTTAGCCAGGGCCGTGCCGCGTGCCAGCGTTGTTCCACTGTATCCACACATTCCGGGTGACAGCTGTGGAAGCACCGGCCAGCCGATCCACGTGGCTGGTTAAAGTCCCAGGCCTGAAGCACCGACCAGCCCCGCCACGGCCGCGTTAGAGACTAGGCTCATGTTCAGTGGAGAGAAAACCTTTTGCCGGTTTCTGAAACGGGCACACACACGGGTTGAGTGACATTGGACGTTTCAGTTTTCAGCTTGTACTTTGCTGAACAGAGCCTAGGTGAAGCCTCGCAGCAGCTCTGTGGTGTCTCGTTGAGGGGAGAGAAACATTAAGGGCTCCATTAGTTTCCATTCTTGAGGTACCCTGTTGTGGACAGGCTCGGTTTGAGTGTTGAAACCAACCACACTGCTGTGTTGTAGAAGCAACACGGGGATTTGAAAACCCATCGGCCTGTTTAGGAAGTTAATCCACTGTGGAACTGGGTTCCTCTGACATGCATAGAGAGGGATTTAAACAGAGGTAGTCACTAGGTGGAAAAACACAATCTCCCAGATGGCAGAGAGAGAGAGAGAGAGAGAGAGAGAGAGAGAGAGAGAGACAGGGCTATGAGTCGCTTTAACATCATGGAGGGGGATTTGACTCCAGCTAGGACATACTGTTGCTTGAACATGCTGTTGGGGGATTTGACTTGCAGATGTGACCTGATGGCACAGGTTCCTCAGAGTAATTAGAGCAGGGCGTCTGGGGACCAAGGTGAGATGGTGAGACAGACTGTGTGGTCACGTCGGCCAGGGGAGTGGGTCGGGGTTGGCACCTCTACCACATGTCTCCTGGCAACGGGACTTTCTGAAGGCACACACCACCAGCTGTGAGACACACACACACAAACACACACGTGCATGCGTACGCACACAAACACATTCTCAGATGTGCTGCACCGGGAGACAGATGTCACTGATGAAAAAACGGGGAGGTGATGAGGGATAATTTTAAACAGATTGCTGGGGGGGTTGAGTTTGACGGTCTGTCCGTCTGTCACAGTACAGAACATCCCCCCTCTGGGGGAATTATAGCAGAAGCACGTATATGACGCTGTTTGGGCTGCTCTCAGATTTGATTGTCTGGGTTGGGAACGTTCAGTGTTTGGGTCCATTCTCTGCTTGCATTTAGACAAGCAGCACATCTCTGTTTTTTTTTTGTTTATTTTAGCAAATTGGTATTTCGACTAATCAGATCAGCTCCGAAAGACTCATCAGTTCACTGCGGCAGGCATCTGAAGAGCTGGAGACACGATGTTTCAGTTTGCAGAGCACTGTCTGAGTGCTCTACATCTGAGTGCTCATCTGAGTGTGCTCTACAGCCCGCCTGTGAAGACTGAGATAGATGCTATTCTGAATCACTCTCTCTCTCTCTCTACCTCCCTCTCCAATCTAAATGCAGAAGGCAAAGTGCAGGTCCATCCACTGATTCTCCTTGAGCTGTCTGTTATCAGGTTTAAACTGGTGAGGCAGGCTAGCGTTGGGCCAGTCTACTGGGTTAATGTGGCTGATCGGTAATGACAGAGAGCTACTTGATACGCGCATGTTGGGACCTTTCTGTAAGGTCAATATTTCAATGAGGTACGCACGCACACGTGCACTTACGCACATAGGTGCGGACACACTCGAACCCACACACGGGACTGATAGAGCCTAGCAGTCCATTGGCTGACGTGGTGACGGTCAGTGACGGGTGATTGGGCCACAGTAGGGGCAATCGCTGTGCTTTGTGACCAATAGCCTGTCAGACACAGATACAATTTACCCAGCAGCACAGGAAAGAGCCAGAGGTCTTTAATGGACATGACGGAAGCAACAGACAATATCAGGAGTTCACTTTAATCCTAATTCTTACACATCTCCATAAAAAAACACATTAGGAGACAGTCGCCTTTAAAATTACTGGAACCTGTGATTAATATGAACAAAAAAGGGCCTTATGAAATACTCACAGGTAAATGAGCCTTATTTTAATATTCCAACATGAGGAATATACAGTATTTAATTAATCATCCAAGGAAATCACCCTAAATTACGAATGTCTGAAATGATATATTTTATTCACCTCAAAAGATTTAGTGTGAAAATGATTGGCACTCATGTTTTCAGTACTTTGGGCACACTTTCTATCAAGGGATAACAGCACAGAACCCTTTCTTATATTTCTTTATGGGATTGGAGAAGACATTGGAAATGATCCCAGACCATTTTCTGTACAGAATCATTCCAGCTCACTGAGATACTTGTGTGTGTGACTGCCCTCTTTAATTTAGACCATTGGATTTTAATGGTATTCAAGACCGGAGACGTTTTAGATTTTGTGGTCAACTACCAATTTCTTTGTGGATTTCATGTTCTTCGGGTCAATGACTCGCAAGATCGTCTTGCGGGCACGTTTCAGCATTCTAGCAGTGGCGGCCAGATTTATGCCTAAACTGTCCTGGTACATGGAAGAGTTCAGGTTTTTGCCTTAACTGTCCTGGTACATGGTAGAGTTCAGGTTTTTGCCTAAACTGTCTGGTACATGGTAGAGTTCATGATGCAGGTGCCCTTAACAGCCCCGGGACAAGCGGCCCAATAAACCTCAAAGATCCAACATCATCTTTTACAGTAGGTGAGAGGTTAGTTTCTGCATTCCTATCCCTCTGTCCACACAAAACCAATGCTGTTGTGCCAGTTGTATTTTCGTTTCACCTGACCATGGTTCAACCCGAGTGACAGTGCTAATTAGCAAAAGGCCAGGAGGTCACACGTCGTTCTTTCCTGGCAACCCTCCCAAACTGGCAGTCGGCACGGAGGTGGTTTTAAACTGTGTACTTGCACCCTGACGGGGCATCAAGACTCTCCAGCTGTGGCCCTTGGACTCTCCTGGGCCCCTCGATCCGTTGTCATCACTGATCGTGGGGACAAGATGTGCTGGTGTCCTCTACCGGGAAGGTTCACCACTGGTGTCCTCTACCGGGCTAGTTCACCACTGTTGTCCTCTACCGGGCTAGTTCACCACTGGTGTCCTCTACCGGGCTAGTTCACCACTGGTGTCCTCTACCGGGCTAGTTCACCACTGGTGTCCTCTACCGGGCTAGTTCACCACTGGTTTATCATGCGTCCCAATAATTGTGTATGCATATGTTATCAGTTCAACCACGAATGCAACCAAAAAAACATTTTTGTTATGAATAAAAGTCAAACAGCATCTGTTCATGGTGCCAGAGAAGGCAAGCTTTATTTAGAGAGCCAAAGAAATCGGAAGAAAGTCAAATGTCCAAAATAGATTTCAAACAAATATACATCAACCAAAAAAGCATAACAAATAGCAGTAGCTATCAAATAAATATTTAGATCAACAACAACATATTTATCTCATCTCAAACAGACATTTTCTGTGACATTCTGTAAAGATGTCTTTACAAATATTATAAAACAAGATATGTACAATCAAACAACTTTTATAGGACATGCTAGGAGTTAGACGGCAACATTGTACCACACACTGACTGTACTACACAACAGCTGGCTGAAAATTAACTGATATGATCCATGGAATGCTTCTATGTCCAACATCTGATCCATCTGAATGAGCTCCGGACTTGAAACGGCAAACTAAAAGTGAACTAAAGGCGGAACTCACATCAACAATAGTCGTAACTGTCATTCTAAGAACTTGACCCATGAAATCGAAGCAGCATCTGGAGTTACAATGGATATGCACCCTTGCACAATAACCCCATTTCCCTCCATCTCTGCCACGAATGAACCGACCAGCTAGCATGGGTCTGAATTGGTGTCCTGTGTTGAACTGTTGCTAGGCAATGCTGAGGAATTCCAGTGTGTGACCAAGGAACTAGAGCCTTTGTGCAAATCAAATCCCACCTGTAGTCATGGTGACTGTGTGACTTACTGCCACATGGGCTGTCCACAGCCAATCAAATAGTGAGTTAACGCTGACTCAGTTACAGAGCTAAAACAAAACCAAGGATTCAATTCAAGTTCAATACCAAAATAAAAACACAATAAAACCAAAAAATGGAAAAATATCTTTCTTTGGACAGGGCCGGCCTGTGCATTTTCTTTTGACTTCTAACTCTGCAGATTCGTATTTCTGTATGTCCTAGCCCTTTCCGTTGTTAAAAGTTAGGAGACAACCACATAACGTATCTCAAAGCAAAAACAAAACACAAGCCAACAGCAGCTGGTGTCTAGTGTTTCAGCTCTCTCCTCGTTTCCTTCCTTTTTCCTACTCACTAATCTCCCAGCGATGCTGTACAGCTGAAAGCACAGATTCGCTGACGTATTCAAACATCACGATTTCCCTTTCGACGGAAAAATTCGAAACTCTTTTAGTGGTAGAGCGACGATGTTGTTGGTCACCCTAGATACCAGTGGCTACGGACGGAACGGTAAGAAAGAAAGGGGTGAACACAGATCGGATGTTGATTTTACCCACAGACAGCCGCTCCTGTTGTTTCCCCACCGCTCTGTGTCCATGGAGTGGCAACACGACATATTAATGGAGTAGCAACACGTCATCACATATTAATCACAGAGCTGCACTGTTATTGGCAGTCAATCCGTCGACTTCACTGTCACTTGAATGGTTATTGCTTGATGGCGAAAGCAGAGGTCGATGCCATTCGTTAGGAACACATGAAGCCAAAAGTTTAAGTGGGAAAAAATGGTCATAGTTTAGCGACACACTGGACCAGACGGCCAACATATTGTTGCTGGGATTCAAGTGATGCTCATTTGTAGGTGTAATTGAGAATCAAGTGAGACAGGGAAGAAAAGAAACATTCGGAAGAGTGGAGACTAAATGATATGGAGTGCTACACGCGACTGTTGAAAACTAAATAAATCAACAACTGCATTTTCAACAATCAGGCTGAACTTGATAAGAAGGCCATTATAGGCACTGCATACTGTTTGATCTTGGTTGATTATCAAAAAGAAGACTATAACGCAACGCTACAAGACCTCCTGCTGTGAACTGGAAATCACATTTACCCAGTGGATTTGGCATGGCAGGTTTTAAACAGCATCTTCTAATTTCAAACAGGCGAGTAAATTCGGTGGCTGGGTGGCGTCTCTGCGGCTGTTCAAACTGCAGATTGCCTCTTTAAAGGAGAATTTCCCACAATGCCAACGTAACTCCACTAATGAATACTAAACCGTGTTCTGTCCACGGTTAGAACCGGGCCCAACTCACTGTAAGTGGTTTCCTCTTTATTGAAGCACTCATCATCCGACGGTCCTCCTCACTCTAATGGTAGGAGAGCACCATGTTCTCATGTCTATGGCCCCAGTCTGGCTGCTCCAGTTCATTTCCATTTTTTTATGCTTTCCTTTTCTACCTTTTTCCTAAATGTCAGCTCTATCAGTTTCAATCTTTGTCTCTTTGTCTCTGGTGTTCCACTGAGGAACCTGGCTCACACTTCAAAATTTAGACCTCTGTCTGCCTGTCTGCTTGCCTGCCTGTTTGTCTTTCTGTCTGCCTGTTCGCGTCTCTTTCCACTTAATCAGCCCCTATGTGTCTAGATCTCCTTCCCTCACGGCTGAGACAACGAGGCGTTATGGACCTCTGTTCTCTCTGTGGTCAAATGAAACACTCCTGTCTCCACACCCTCTCTCCATCAGTCAGCCCCTACTGGGCTTAAATCAAGAAGAGCACAAACACCTATTTGGTAATCGATTTGGTCACATGGCTACACTTTAAAGTCCACACTCTGCTGTTTGGCAGGGATATGGTATTTACTAACATCTGGTGTATATTCATGTTAGATTTTTTGTAAAAATAGGAATTGTCTTTTTAGGCCTTTTTACATCTGAAGATACTACATTGTCACCCGTCGCACATTTTTTTTCCAATTTGGATAAATCAACATGTGCCTGAAGAGCAGTGATGTCACACCACTGGGGTTGCACATCCTCGCTGCGACAGAAAAATAAATGATTCGCTGATGTTTAAAATGCCAAGATACTGTAGTGGGAAATATGAGATATGCACTGGAGAATAGATCAGGACAATGTAGACAGCGAGGTGTCCACCTGTTCTGAGTTGATTTCACTTTGAGGGGGGGGTGAGGAAGGATTCAACATGGAAGAAGAGCCTTCTCTCGATGAAACCCTCCCCCCCCTTCCCCGAGCCAACTGGTCGGGGGACAACCGGTGCAGCGCGTGGGAGGGGAGCATCAACCCCCCGGCAACCCGCCCCACGTCTCCACTCACATGACGGAGCAGCTCTTGGTCTTCTCCTTCTTGAAGGTGGAGGACAGCAGCTCGGAGCGGCTGGGGAGGTGGAGGAGTCTCTTGGAGAGGCGTCGGGCGGGGCTGGGCTTGGTGGAGGGCTGCAGGTTGTTGATGCAGGCCAGGGCGGCTGTGCGGAACACACTGTGGATGCTTTTCTCCGAGGTGAAGGCTGAGCACTCCAGGTAGGCTCCGGCCCCCAGCTGCTTGGCCATAGAGGAGCCCTGGGCAGCAGGAGAGAGCAGAACTGAGACCTGGTTCTCCACACCGCAGAATTAACTCTACATGTCCATCGGAAACACTGTAGCCTCTTGAACGGCGACGGTGTGCGTGTACGTTTATATACACGGCGGCAGTCATGCGTTTGGACACGCCTACTCCCTCAAGGGCATTTATTTATTTTTGCTATTTCCCACATTGTAGAATAATAGTGAAGACATCAAACCAATGAAATAACACACATGAAATCATGTAGCAACCAAAAAAGGGTTAAACAGATCAGAATACATTTCGTATTGTAGATTCCTCAAGGTGGCCACACAACTTTGCACACTTAGTATTCTCTCAACCAGCATGGTTTTCCAACAGTCTAGAAAGATTTCCCACTTGGTGGCTGATTTTACTTCACTCTGCGGTCCAACTCATACCAAATCATCTCAATTGGGTAAAGGGGGGATGGGGGGGTGATTGTGGAGGCCAGGTCATCTCACTCTGCACCATCACTCTCCTTGGTCAGATAGCCCTTACACAGCCTGTAGGTATGTTGTGAGTCATTGTCCCGTTGAAAAACCAATGATAGTCCCACTAAGCACAAACCAGATGGGATAGAGTATTGCTGCAGAATGCTGTGGTAGCCATGCTGCTTGAGTGTGCCTTGAATTCTAAATAAATCACAGATAGTGTCACCAGCAAAGCACCCCCACCCCATCACTCCATGCTTTACAGGAATCACACATGTGGAGATCATCAGTTCACCCACTCCGCATGTAACAAAGACAAGGCAGATGGAAGCAAAAATCGCAAATCTGGACCCATCAGAACACTGGTCTAATGTTTACTTCTCATGTGCCTTGGACCAAGCAAGTCTCTTCTTATTATTGGTATCCTTCAGAAGTGGTTTCTTTGCAGCAATTTGACCATGATGGTCTGATTCACACAGTCTCTCCTGAACAGTTGATGTTGAGATGTGTCTGTTACTTGAACTGTGTGATGCATTTATTCGGGCAGCAATCTGAGGTGCAGTTAATTGCAATTTCTGATGCTGGTAACTCTAATGAACTTATCCTCTGCAGCAGAGGAAACTTCCTTCCTTTCCTGTGGTGATCCTCATGAGAGCCAGTTTTATCATAGTGCGTGATGGTTTTGTGACTGCACTTGTAGAGACTTTCAAAGTTCCTGAGATTTTCCGTATTGACTGACTTTCATGTCTTAAAGTAATGATGGACTGTCATTTCCCTTTGCTTATTTGAGCTGTTCTTGCCATAAAATGCACTACTACAGCACAGATATTATGATGGTCTGTTGTATACCAACCCTATCCTGTCACAACACAACTGATTGGCTCAAACATATTAAGAAGGGTAGAAATTCCACAAATTTACTTTTAACAAGGCACACCTGTTAATTGAAATGCATTCCATACCTCATGAAGCAGGTTGAGAGAATGCAAAGAGTGTGAAAAGCTGTCATCAAGGCAAAGGGTGGCTGGCTACTTTGAATAAGTAGGTTGCTACATGATTCCCTATGTGTTGTTTTACAGCTCTTATGTCTTCACTATTGTTCTACAATGTGGGAAATAGTAAAACTATCAAAATACCCTTGAATAAATGGGCGTGTCCAAACCTTTGACTGGTAGTGTGTGTGGGTGAGTGACCTCTTTCTCACCTGCTCATAGGTGATGGGGACCTGTTTCACATTCGACAGCTCCATTAGAGTGCAGACATCTGTGCGCAGGTCAGTCTTACAGCCAATGAGAAGTATGCGTGTGCTGGGGCAGAAATCAAGGATCTCCGTCTTCCACTGGAGAGACAGCAGAAGTGGTGTTTATTGTCAGCATAATGAACTGATGAGGAGAATGATCCCAAAATACAAATGAACTTCTACCTCATGTAGTCTAAGCCCTTTGTAATGATCCATACAAACGTACACAAATAGATCCTAGATAGCAACATTACATTGCCTAACCTAAACAGCAACAGCTGAAAAGCCTGATAGCAACCAGATGATTTGAACCCAATGGCTGCAATATATAACGACATGGTTGATACCAGCTCTGAGGTCTTGAACGCAGATATGAAGGAGACACAGTGATGTAAAGCAAAACAGAGAAACAAAGAGAGAGAGGCAGAGAGAGAGAGAGAGAGAGA
>JACXGI010020689.1:0-10886 GCA_016801175.1 Esox masquinongy | reverse complement strand
TGTGTGTGTGTGTGTGTGTGTGTGTGTGTGTTTTGGTGTGTGATCAGTAACAGCCTCCTCATTGTCCCTGGCCACCTGACCCTGTCGGAGTGTAGTGTGAAACATCCTTTTGAAATATTGACTGGGATTTACAGCTGCTTTCATGTGGTGCCATGCCCTCCTCCAACCACCTCCCTCCACCTGCTCCACTAAGACATGGAGTCACAGGGGTGTTCAGGGTGGCCAGACAGGGAGGCAACATGGCCGCCAAACAAGATGAGGGTAAAAGCATTGTGAAGCTGGTGGGAGAGCAGAGGAATTCCTCTGTCGGAAGGACAAAACCTCCGGCCATATAACTAGACGTAAGATGTTGGGGTCATTCAAATTCATCAGGCGTATTCAACTGTTACGTGGCCTTGCTGGTTTTCAGGTAAATCTGTTATTCATTTGCCCCCACCTGGAGTCCCTGGTCTAAATCAGTCCATATTCAGAATGGAAAGCTTTAGGCTCATACTCTGCACCTAGCAATGCTGTATGTAGACCATATGATGATCATATTAAACCCTCTTCTTACCATGTAAACCACAAAGAATGGGGAGGTGATGGCGTTAGCTAGATATACTGGCCGATATGTGTTAAAGGCTAAAGCACAGAGAGGAGAGGGGAGGAGAGGGGAGGAGGAGGGGAGAATTCCCGTCTTACCTCTACGATGCTCTTTAGGTCTCTCACATAGGCTTGCTCCGTCTCCACTATCTCCAGCGCCACCCTCTCCAAGTGAGACAGCTTGGGTGGAGCCGGCGGTGTGGCGGAATGTCCCCGGGGTGGGAGCTGAGACAGTGGCGTGAGGTCCAGGCTGATGTCGGAGCCGTTGCGCCGGGGCAAGGAGGGGTAGGCGGGCACGGCCCCGTAGGGCAGCGAGGAGGACGAGGAGGAGGAGTGTCCATCCTGCAGGGAGGCGGAGGAGGCAGAGGAGCTGAGGCTAGCCGTGCGGTCGCTGTCCGAGCACACCGTGTTGACAGAGGTGCAGCTCCCACGAGACGCCGACGATGTCATCCTGCCCACGATGCTGCTCAGGGAGGACACAGAGGAGGGGCGCTTGGCAGCTGCGCATGCAACGTTGGGCGAAGGAGGAGAGAAGGAGGAGAGATGGAGGAGAGAAACGTAGGAGACCGTCAATGTTGTGTAAGCATAAATCAACCCGAACCATACCAACAACCGCCAAACGCAGGCCTATTTAAAACCATGCAGGTTGTTCTTGGCTCCCTTTAGCGCTGTGCTGTGTTCACTCCACTAACCAAAGACAGTTCACAGAATCAGCCAGGGCTGCCAGAAGCAGTTGGGAAACAGGTTAAGGACACAGGTGCTAGAAAGCTTGGCCGGGTACTCACAGGAAAACAATACGCCAAATAGAGAACAGCTACGAGACTAAAGTGAAGGTTGGTTTCTGAAATGAAAGTCAGAGGGAAGCTGTCTGAGTTGTCTCTGAACATCACCGCAAACCTGCCAGGAAGGAAACAAGGGGTGTCAAAACAAAATGTGAATTACAGGATTTTTTTTGTACCACAGGTTAGTTGCTACAATCTTGCTGGTAATCTACTTGCTCTGGCAACGTCTTACACCATTCTGCAAAAGTACTTAAAGCCAAATCTGAGCTGACAGGATACCGAACAGAGAACATCCTGCCCCCAGCTCGATCTGCAGGTTGGAGGTCCAGAACCACTGAGGTTCATTTAACCCCCTTTATTACAACTATCATCCCTGTTGTCAGACAAGGCCAATTTAAGACGAGGAACGGAACACCAGACAGAGAAGTGCCCTGTCTGGAATCAAACATTTTGAGAGAAAATAGCCCAGTCGTCATGGTAAATGAGCATGAAATAAGCCCACGAGCTACAAAAAAGACTTTCATTGTGTTGAGAGTCAAATGTAGAGCTGGTGGTGCTGCGGCCAGCACCACCAGAAGTGGTGGACTAACTCCACCACTTCCTGTGGTGCAGTTAGTCACCTCAAAAAGTGTACCTCGCTTGCTCCCTTACACGACGACGGCAGCGACAACACCTTATTTAGCAACGACGTCATCCTCAACGCAAGTCATCACCACAGTATTCTCTGGTATGTGTGTTTGTCAAAATGTTTCCCAAGTTCCGCTTGTTCCCGAGTGACTATGAACAATGTGCAGCGTTGGCATGCATCAGGCCACGACTGGGTGGATTTGGGTCTGTGAATCCAGTGTGTACACACTGCATCCATGATTAGCCCCATTCAACCATTAGCTGTTGTAGACATTCACCGTGATCCACTCGCTCGGAGGCATTCGCACAAGACTTTAAAACTTTTTGGCAGAATTAATTGTCCGAATTTGATTCAAGCCAACTCATGAGATGCAAGAAGGCCAGTGTTTATCTACGTTGGCCTGAGTCCAAGACAAACAGTTCACTGGCTACAGTCTCACATGGATGGAAAATGACTTGGCTTCAGTTAAAAAACAAAAAAGTGAGAGAGATAAGATGTTCTTCAGGTGACCGTTCTGTAGATGTTTAGCTGGACTACTGTCATTGCCTTCTCTAACGGTCATCTCCATTTAGCAAGATGCCAAGCAACAATCACTGTGCATGCAAGCCTTAAAAAACATATAGAGTAAGTTCAGGAAATAAACAAATCAATTAAGATCATGTGTTCTATAAACATAGTGGATATTTATGTTAGCACACTTGACTGGTAAAGGACACGTGTATCATTACAATAATGATATGGAACAATTGATTAATCAGTATAATTGCTCTAAAGTCTTATTATATACTTTTTGTAATTGCAGAAATTGTATACCATCAATCTTAATGTTTTTCCATGGACAGCATCCAAAGTTTAAAGTTTCCACCTCCAATTCCCCAACTGGGAATTAGCTTATTGGAGGGAAACTCGGGCTATAAACCTCTACTATGAATATATGAATACGTTTCCACGGGTCATCTGTGAAATCACTGCATTTCTCTGTGCTATATTGCCCTTGTCAAAGCTGACAACTGACCTTTGCTCTTTTTCTATTTACCCAGGAGTCTGGGAGAAAACTGTGTCACAACACTCCCATTCAGGACAGCTACCAAAAGCCTAAGCTGGGCTAACTTGGCTGTGTTAGATTTTGTCTATTAAACTCATCATGTTATATTGTCATGTCACTGTAATAAAATATTCTTTCGTGCGGGGGGACACTGGGTAGAACAAGATCAGGAGATCCAGGTGGGACCAAGGGAAACACAGGGACATTTTTCAACACTGACGTATGACCAAAGCCGCTCGATGGTAGGTGTTTACAGTGGAGTATTTTCCCTGGCGTCAAAATGTTTAAGTCAGCCCAGCAAAACACTGACATGTGGGCTGAAATGAAACCAGAGGGAATTGGTCCAATAGAGCCGTGACATCTGCAGTCAAATGAGCAGCAGTACTGACACATCCTGTCAAACATGTTACTATATTGTCCTAACTCACGCAGGAAAATAAGCATATTCAAATACACTTGACCTTCACTGGCATGTTCTAAATAAATGTAATGTATTCTTGATTTGTTGGTTTTATTAGCATTTAATTAAATGCATTTCAAAATGCCCAATATATAATTTGAAATTAATTTTAAATTACACATACTTAAATATTAATTTATTAAATGTCAACTCAAACACATGAAATGTATACCTTTTTGTCTCCAATTGCGTCATTTTAATAGCACATTATTTGTATTTAAATATTAAATTGTCTGCTATGGTTACTGTACAGGTTGCTAGCCTAATCATTTGGCCTACTCCGATTATTTACTAAGACATTAGGTTACAGCAATGAGTACATTTCTATACGTACATGTACTTAAAATTATGAAACATAATATAAACATAATACCACAGGAAAACTCAGGGAGCCAGATCAGTTGCCCAATGTATAAATCGGAAGCATCATTTCCACTCTTCACAGACAGATGAAACCCTATGGAGCGAGATGGAACTGTGCCAACACCCTATCGAGCGTGACACTTGTAATGCCACGGCTGTGGGTTCGAGTCCCTTGGCATGCCACAACAAAAAGGTGCAATAATGTATAGTACAAGTTGCGCTAGATGCGTGAGAGCGGACGCTAAAGGACTTCAATGTAAACATAAAAACAACAAGCAAAGTTACCATGTAATTATCATTAACCATGTTACCAGAAAGTCAAACCAGATAAATATCACACTGGGAAAAAAGCACGTCCACACTGGTGGTCAGTGCATGCCACAAACTCTACTACTATTTCCATTCAGCCGGGAGGGGTCCAGTGAGGGATCAGGACAGCCCCAACTACTCCCATTCCCACCGCCAACAGTTCTTCGGCAGGGCCAAATGGGAGCATACTTTCTAATAACTGTAATTCATTAGTCATCAAGAGCTTGAGCAAGCAGCCATGTCACCTACCTGCTGAACAGTGAGCTCAGCCTTTCCCCTGGCCTCCACAGTGGATGATGTCAGGCCTATATGAACTACCAGCATCAAAACCACAACCTGTCGACGACTAATCCACCAGACTGCTTTGCTCCCAACGGTCCAATGAGAGACCGTGCTTCCCAGTCATCGGACCCCTCTGGCCAAGAACCACCACTAGCCCGCCATTCAACCGAACTCGGTGACGTCAATTACACTCCGACTCAACAAACAGTAATGGCAGTTTATCGCCTCCCCCACAATCACTGGCACAATAACTCACCTCTTTCATCTAGTAATGGCCTGTTTAGGGCGACGTGTGTGAGTTTGACTCGAGAGGCAGGAACTGTTAGAGTTAGGCAAGCGACATGACAGAGACAGAGAAAGAGACAGAGAGATCAAGGGAGAGAGACAGGCAGACAGGAAGAGCAAGAGAGAGAGACAGAAAGAGAGAGTATTTTTCAGCAGGCTGACTTCCTGTTTTAGCGCACCTCAGGGTGAAAGCCACTGATGAAGCGAGGAAAGAGTAGAAGAGAGCCTGGCACAGTCGCTCTATTTGTCACTTTCTGAAAAAGCAAAAAAAAAACAAAAAGCTCTGATCCCGCCAGAGAAAACCACAAGAACACGCTGGCCTTTCATGTTGCATTCTCCTTATTTGGTGTTTTGGAATACTGATTATTTGGGGGAGTTTCAAGCTGGATGTGTGTTTCAAAAACAGGCTTCCAGAAAAAGAAAAGTAAACAAATGCTGTGGTTTAGGGGGAAAATTTCTGAAAGATTGTCCTCAGCTCTATGCTATAAGTGCCACAGCTTAGGTATGTACAGTAGAACGTGGCCTGCACCTGACAACCTGCCAGAGGAAGTGGTTGACAAAATTACACACTGTTTTCAGCTGCAAGCGCATTCTGAGATATTGTAAAACGGATGAAATGTGAACGGATGATGTGTGAATCTCATTGCCAGGCTAATCAACACAAAGCACCCAGAAAGTGCTGATGAACATAACACCATATCTGAAAGCTCTAGCTAATACTGACACTGCTGAACACATTAAGAGGAATATACAATTTCTGAGTTATGCGGTCGTCCTACCTGTCTATCTTAAGACGAATGCACTAACTGGAAGTGGCTCTGGATAAGAGCTTCTTCTAAACGACAAAAATGTTAATGTAAAATCTAATCATCAGGTGTTAATTCGATACCAGGGAAGCTTCCAATCACTCCACAAAGTATCTCTGGCACACTCAACCTCGCTAGTGATGACAAGCAAATGAGCACAGTGAGGGATCTGTCAAAACTTTAAGGGTCAATGGCAGAATCCAAAACATCAGCACCAATAAACTAGGTCATCCCCCTGGTTCCTGCCTCACTGACTAACCACAACCGGGCCATACTGTCCCAGTGCTCCCATGACGACCCTGTGGCTTCCTTCTCCTTTGACTGAGTGTCTTTAAGATGTGACTGACCTAAAGTACAGTTGGCTGCCTGGTGGATCTCCACAGGTCCCTGTGAGTACGACAAACAAACAGGCTGGGTTACTGTGTGTTAAATCAGGTGCTTGGACACTGGCCCATAACGGCTTTAAACATCACTGGGCATCCAATAAAATAAACATTCTTCCTTGAGCTAAATACACTTGAGGGACCATCAGCCAGAGGAAAGTAACGGTTTGGACGGAACAATTGGTTAGGACTCTGTAACAGTAACCTGAAATAAGAGCATATTAGGAGACCCCCTGAAGTCTTTCAAAGTATATTGAACCCTTGAATGACTACAGGGCTTTCCTTGTTTCATAATAAGTCAAATAAAAGCACACTTTTTTCACAAATACATAGAAATACCGATTACAGCAGTTCAAGATTCTTTAAATGATGTGAGAAAAAAGTCTATGTTGGAATAAATGACCCCTGCATTGGAGTCCAGTAAATCCCTGAAATGTGCTCACTTGACCCTGTTAAAAAGCTGAGCCATTCAAAGGTCTTCCAGCTTCCCCATGTTTACAGAGGCCTTCGCAATGAAGTGAACACCCTCAAACAATCCAAATTGTCCGTGTATTTCCATTTTCCGCAAATTTGTTTTAGCTATGCAAACTCTGATTGTTGAGGGAAAACTTTGGGGGGAAGGGGCAAGTGAAGCCCCCACCCCCACACCCACACACACACACACACACAATTTCCTCTGGTCTCAACACTCCCCCTCGCCTGTTGACCAATTTCAACATCTTTCGTCATGTCTCTGCTAACCGGACAACCTTATCATGGGCGTTCTGTCCTGTAGCCTATTTGTCTTCAAGATTTCCACAAAGAGAGGTTTCTTCCCTTTTTACCCCTAAACATTCTTCAACATTATACTTTACGAGCAGCCACAAAATAATACAGTATAGAAAAGAAGCCTTCCAATTCTGCACTCTTAAAAAAGAACTCCAGTGTTACACCAGCATTCGTCCTTGGTGGGTCTTCATAACGCTGCCCCATTCCTGACTGATTTTAGGTGTCTAACATTAACTGCAGCGTGAAGAAACTGCCATGACAAAGTAAACAAAACACATTCAAAATGTGAACACTGCAGGCGCACACCCTCCGATTCCTGTTGCTGCGCACCCAAAGGGATGCACAGCTTCTGTTTCCGCCTTAGTTTGAACTACACACCTTCTAAACCACTTAACAACTCATGACCCAGTGCTGGACCAGTGGTCTGGTGTGGGTTAAAAACTAAAGTGTGCATCAGTGTGGAGCCCTAGGACTGAGGGTTAAGAAACATGGATAGAACGCATTGCGGAATCTACAGTAGAAAAGATTTCCCTTGATGTTACACAGCAATGACGTCACAGGTAACCTCTGACCTTGGTTGCTGGGCTTTCTCTGGCTGCCTCGGCCCGCCCCTTCAGGCATGGTGTGCTGGTGTCACTGGAAGTGGAAACCTGCAATTGAACAATCAACCAAAACATCACAAAGATATGAATACACTTTCTTTATTTTGCAATGTAGGACCACCTAGACTTTATTCATTTTGCTATGTAGGACTACCTTGGGCAACAGTGGGAATAAGACAAAATGATTATTCTGTAAAACAGGACTATTTTTCTAAGCATTTCCCACATGTAGAGAGAATTCACATACTGCAGTTAATAAATCTGATCTTGACCCGATTTAGGCTCATTTTGATTGGAAATATAACAAGGGCTCCGCAATGTTCCCTCACAGAAAAAACCTTTTCACTGACTTTAGGAATGTGGTCATTCACCAATCAACACTTTCTGGCGCTTGTTTTAAACCACTTTTCCAACACACACAGTGGATGTTCTATGAGATTACCTCAGTTGGTTGGGTGTCACTGCAAAGCCTCTCACACAAAGAACCAAATTAAATACCCTGGAAAGTACCAGAATCGCAAGAGCATCTACATTCAACAAGGTCTTTGTCAGGCTTACGATTCCAGTCCAGTGAAACCTACTCAGACAGACAGAATCCAAAAGCAAACGAGCTCTCTTTATCAGTGCCTATGTGCCTTCCGCTCCATTCACTCAGAGAGGAAGACGTAGAAAGAGAGAGGAAAGAAAAGGGACAGTGGAACTCTGAGCCAAAGCAATTAAAAAACTGAAACCCGAGACCTGCTGTTTGGGATGGAAGGGAAGGAGTAGGCCTCACAGCCACAGAGAAGACATATTTTCTCTTTCTCCGCACACACAAAAGAGGAGAAAACAGAACATATGTAATGGCTGGCTTTAAGACAAGAATGTGCTCTTCTCTGGGTTGTTCAGAAGTGTGTTGAGCATGTGTCCCGTGGAGGCAGGGGACCCAGGCTGTGGCGCTGGCAGACAGGAAGTCTCCTGGAGCGACGGTCAAGGCTCCACGCTAGATGTGAGGTGTTTGTTTACGGCTGGGAGTTCGGGGGCCCGGATCCATCATCACCTGCCTGGCCACTACTCTCTCTTGACCCGTGCCTTTTACTTTCTTGTGAAACAGCTGCAGGCCGGAGGGTTGTCCTACATCAAAAACACTTCCCTAAAAAGCGTCTGCAACCGTGACATAACCAAGGAAGTAAAACAAGAGGCAGCAATCACACTACTCTAAGACCAGGATCTGAGGGAAAATGTTCTTGACACCGATATGGAGAATTTATGTTCGAAATCTTCTTGCTAGTTTGTTTTGCCAAAATGTTCCATAGCATAGCAGAGAAAGGAAATGCCTTCATCTGCTGGAAAGAAAGCAATCCCTTTACAGTACATCAGTCCCTGTCCTACAACTGAATACATTTCTGTTGGAGTCGCAATCAAAAGCCCCTCAAAATCCATAGAGAAGAGCTGCGTTTGGGTGTTTGTGTTGGCCTGACACTGGCCACAAAGGCCTTTCTCCAATTAACATAATTCCTCTTGTCTGCAATGTAATTCAAACGTTACTTCATTAGACAAGTTTAATGATCTGTTCTGGACAACCGTAATAAATTAGGGAATAGCCCTGGTGCCATTCCAAGCCGTGTCCTCAAAAACATACCTCACCACAACTCCCCCATTTCATTTCCAGGGCCTGTTTTCAGTACTGTGTTACCTCATTAAAGTTTCCTGTAACTATGGAGACTACAGAACACCACTCAGCCCTGCGGCTCTGCCTCATGTATACTTTCTTGGCTCCGCCCCATGTATCCTGTGAAATTTCTGAATTCCAGAAAAACTATTGTGGTAAGAATGAACTTTGCTTCCCCCACAAAAACCTCCTAAGCGCACTCTCTAGTAGTGTTTGTCTGTGGGGTGGGGGGACCGTTTGGTGCAAGTTGTTGAGTCGCTAGAGAAAGAGGGCTGGAAGTGGGCCGACATCTGGTTGGATCTGAGGTTACAGTGAGGTTAAAGAGAGACTCTGCACCCCCCATGTTCCTACAGTATCTACCATTGTACCGTACTCTGAGCACTCAGGCATTTTCCTGAGGCCGGTTGTACATGTAACATTGTCATTATGAATGATAGGCTGTGAACAGCCGCTTCCAACCCTGTAATTTGGCACATTTTGGTCGCACCTGTCATACAGATGCTCCAGGTGCATCCAAGATCTCTTTCAGCTCAGCAGCACTATCTGACACAACCAATCAGCCAGCCAACAGGCAGAACCCGATTACGGGAGAAAACAGCTGGACAGCTGCATCAGAGTGTGTGTGTGTGTGTGTGTGTGTGTGTGTGTGTGTGTGTGTGTGTGTGTGTGTGTGTTTGCATGTATATGTCTATGTGCATGTGTGGTGTGTGGAAGGGATTCATTTTGGTCCGTGGTCGGGTCCACCAGTCTGTGAAAAGAAATTCACCGCTCTTTTCTCCACTGTCAATTTTGTGATGTCTGACTATCGTCGGAAGTCACATCGGGGTAGAGAGAGTAGAATTTCAACACACCGAGAGATCTGATCCACATCTCATCACAGTCGCGCTACTGCTCAACCAGGACATGTCTGCTGGTACTGGGGCACTTTGAAGAGTGTGCGTCTACGGCCAGCAACTAGGATTGAGTATGCAGGCCCAGAGAAAAGCAGTTTTCCATGATGCGTATCTGTCAACATCCCAGTCAACTCCAATTAGTGGCGTGGAGGTGAGAAATTGTGGGTCAATTTGATCCCTGGCTAAGGAACGAAAAAATATAAATATTTATATATATATATATATATATATATATATATATATATATATAAGATGTTTTTTTCTGCAAATGTGTATAAACTGTCATGAAAAACAAAAAAGCAGCTGACTCCTTTCAAGAAAGAGTTTTACATTAACATCCCCATTACACTCATTGTGAAATAAAAATGTAACAGTTGATGTGTAAACAGGCTTGAGCTGTATGTTTTTAACAGTAGTTTCAGGTTTCTTTCCCCCAAAAAATTATAAAGAATAACTATAACATAGCTCACTAGAGCTTTCCCAAAATGGATTTTGGGATAAGTATTGATAGCACTCTATTCCAGGCTCCAACAAAAAGTAATACTCTACCTACCTCTCTTCAAAACCACCATGAATCTATCGATATCCATACAATCCAGTGAAAATGATGTTGCCTTCCAGAGATCTACTCTGAAGTGAACTTCCTGCAGTCTGCTTAAATGGCATGTTCTGCACTTGATTAATCTAATACAAGTGTCTGCTATACTGTTGAACTCTTTGATCCAGTGCACAGATGCATACATATGTCAGTCCAGTCACTTCTGTGAAACTGTTCACTAATTGTAATGGGAAAGCTTAAGAAGCTCACTCATTGACCACAGCTCTAGTCAGACTAGGATTTCACCAGACACTTTATTTTTCTGATTACGTGCGGTCACAGACCCACAATCCAAAACTCTCACAGAAACCACAGTGATCCTGGGAAGAAAAATCACTTGGTAATCTTGGAATCCTGAGATTGTTATTGTAGATATGGAAATCCATGGTGCGTTTGTCCTCCGTGTGCGTCCTTGGATCTGTGTTCATATGACCTCATCAACCTGCCCT
>JACXGI010020688.1:0-10891 GCA_016801175.1 Esox masquinongy | reverse complement strand
CTCTGTCCCTAACCACGGCTGACGTGAGGAGAGTTTTTAAAAAAGTCCTCGGAGGTCACCAGGGTCAGATGGCATTCCAGGCCGTGTCCTCAGGAGGTGCGCTGACCAGCTAGTGGAGGTTTTCACCTCCATATTCAACCTCTCCCTGTCTCTGTCTGTAGTCCTCTCCTGCTATTCCCTATGTAGTGCTCTATTCCCTGTCTAGTGCTCTATTTCCTATGAAGTGGTCTATTCCCTATGTAGTGCTCTATTCCCTATGTAGTGCTCTATTCCCTATGTAGTGCTCTAATCCCTATGTAGTGCTCTACTTGTGACCTAGTCAAATGTAATGTACTAGTGTGAATATGCATGGAACATTTAGCGTACATCCCTGTGAGGGGTTAGAGTGGACCTAGGCCTTCAGATTTAACCACAAAATCAGGGCTCAGCTGACTTGTCAGGGGTATTTGTGTATTTATTTCCTGTTTAGTGACATCACAAAGAGGAAGTCAGGGACACATGAGGAATTCAAGGACACATGAGGAATTCAGGAGCAGCTCCGTTAATATTTTCATTCCGATCTCGTTTGAGTAGCATTAATGGGGGGTTTTCCACACTTTTCAAACAATTAAAGTTGAAGTTTCAGTTGTGATTGTTGTTAAATGTGTAGTAATATTTGTGATCCATTAATTCTCCACAGGTCCTGTACAAGCTGGTCTGAGAGGCCCCAGTCAGGAGCTGGGGTTTGCAGACTTCTCTGTGTTCACCGAGCAGGAGATGGAACTGGAAGAATGAGGACACTGAGCTAACCGGCCTGGAGCCCGTCCTCCCATCTCAGGGCCTCTTTTCTGGCTTCTCTGCCCCCCAGGAGAGATTCCCTGCTGGGGGTGAGGAGCTGGTAGGACCAGGTGAATCTGGGTACAGGGCAACCAGTACCAGCTGGCATGGTACCCTTAGATCACTTACACAGGACCCAGAACTAGGAGCAGGGACGGAGGAAGATGACGAGGAGGAGGAGACGGAACCAGAGGAGAGTGTGTCTCCTCCCCCCATCACATTCAGTGGGTCTGTCAGTGAGCAGTTTGCCTCCTTCTGTGAGGCTGTGTTCCCAGGCTGTGTTCTGGAGGAGCTTGGTGACTTTGCAGAGGCCGTCTTCACTCCTTCGTCGCCAGGGGAGGAGGAAGAGAAGGAAACTTAGAAGGAGGAGAAAGACGAGGTGGAAATACAAGAGGAGAAACAGGGAACTGAAAAGGAGGTGCAGCAAAGTAAAAAAAGAGAACAATGGAACTTATCACGAGGGATTTGTTCACTTAAACTAATTACAATCCATGACACGGGAGGGCTTTTCAGACTTCAGCCAATCAGATTCCATGACACGGGAGGGCTTTTCAGACTTCAGCCAATCAGAATCTATGAGACGGGAGGGCTTTTCAGACATCAGTAAGTCGGTCTCTGGGAACCACAAGGGCTTGGCAGACTCTGACGAGGACAACCAATACCTAACCCAGACCAGCCCCAGACCTGACCCAGACCTGTGAGGATAACAGGGGTGAGGAGTGGGGGGAAGGAGTCCAGAGTTGAATTTCAGAACTCTCTGGTTTATTTATGTGTTCCCGGCAATCATTCGAAACTAAAACCACTTCCCCAAATGTGGGATGAAAACGGCAAACAAAAATATGCCACACTGCCACAGCACTTCCGGCTCCGGGGGGAAACCGGGCAGCATCCCCCGTGCCTTACACATCCTCCCCCAGCTCACTCACTGCACCTGTTTTATAGGGGCAAGGAGACAGGTGATTACTTCCCCAGGTGTCCCCAGTTTGCCCTGATGTCCCTTCACTCACCCTCCTGGAGAAGCCACTGCTGGGTCTTAAGCCCCGTCCCATGCCTGTCTGGTCACACAATCTACAACTCACTGGTGAGAAACTTCAGGAGGATGAATCCTCTCATAACACAAGTCCTGTCTGAATCAACATCCAGGGGTTTGAGTGATGGCAGAGCTTCACCCGGTGCTGTTTGTAGTTTGAGCATGGAAACTGTAATCAATTAGAAAAATGTATGCCTGAAACAGTGAAGTATTTCATAGGCTACTTTGTGTGCCAATGAACTGAACATCGCCAAATGTATCAATAGAAACACACTGTGCCCAGTGAAACTCTTGCTGTTAACAGAAAACAAAGCAGCATAGGAAATGAACAGTTCCCAGTCTCATCCATAGTCTACAACACTTCTCAAGTGTCACTGTGTCCACTGGAATAACAACCTCATTACATGACCAACCTCCCCTAGTAATGATAACAGCACTTATGAAAATGAGGATGTTTAATGTTGATTGATAATCATGACCAACCTCCTCTAGTAATAATAACAGGACTTATGAAAATGAGAATGATTAATGTTGATAGATAATCATGACCAACCTCCTCTAGTAATAATAACAGGACTTATGAAAATTAGGATGATTAATCTTGATAGATAATCATGACCAACCTCTTCTAGTAATAATAACAGGACTTATGGAAATGTGTTTCAAGTGTTAAGGTTTATTTGTCAGATAAACTGAACAACAGAGCGTCATCCTGCACAATGAAATTCTTATGACATGGCATGTAGGTGTAGCTTAGTATATTACTCAATTCATTTAAGCAAATACAACTATTTTTTTTGAGTTCGGGTTTATTCGGGTTTACAGTGCAGGAATAGTTTTTGAGTTAGTAGACTTTTATTCAATTAAGTTAGTTGACTTAAATATTTTGATGTAATCAGTTTCCACAAAAGTTTTGAGTATTCTGAACTTATTGGGTTTTACAGTGCAGCAATATGGGTAGTATTTTGATGTAGCAGAAATCTGGATGTAGCAGAAAGTATGGCAGTAATATACATAAAATATAGAAATATTCTAATCTTCATTAAAGTACCTGAAAGGGCATCAGAGCATCTGGAATGGTTGTGCATGGTCATTATGATCATGGATCAGTGTTACTGATTGAGGAGTCTTATGGCCTGAGGGAAAAAATTGTTTTTGAGTCTGGAAGTGCGTGCTCCGATGCTCCGGTAGAGTTTACCAGATGACAGCAGTATGAACAGATCATTGATGCCTCAGGCATCATGTATGGTAGATGCTTTGCACGGAGGGGACATGGCAGCCAATGACACGCTCCGCAGACTTCCCTACCCTATGGAGGGAATTGCGGTCTGCAGCGGAGCAGGTGCCGTACCAGGCAGTAATGCAACCTGAGAGGATGCTTTTAATGGTGCACCTGTAGAAGTTGGTGAGAATTTTCACAGACATGCCAAAGAGTCTCCTCAGACTGAGTGTTGTCATTTTTTCGGGCAGTTTTCACTGCCGAGTTCACTTATCTGGAACAGGTGAGGTCATCCTTGATGAAAGCACAGAGAAACTTGAATTCAGAGACTCCACTTCAGCTCCATCGCTTCCTGAAGTCCACTATCATCTCTTCAGTCTTACAGATGTTGAGAGTGAGGTTGTTGTCCTGGCACCATGTAGCCAGGTTCTTTACCTCCTCTGTAAGCGGTCTCATCATTGTTGGAGATCAGACCCAGGACGGTCGTGTCGTCTGCGAATTTGAGGACAATGTTGTAGCTGTGTGTGGCCATGCAGTCGTGTGTGAACAGAGAGTACAGGAGGGAACTGAATACACAGCCCTGGGGGGCTCCAGTGCTCAGGGTCAGTGTAGAGGAGGTGAGGTTGCCCATTCTCACCACCTGGGGTCTGTCCGTCAGGAAGTCCAGGATCCAATTGCAGAGGTAGATGTTAAGTCCCAGGGTCCTGAGCTTAGGAACAAGCTTGGTGGGCACAGTGGTGTTGAATGCAGAGCTGTAGTCCACCAACAGCATCCTCACGTATGTGTTGCCTTTTTCCAGGTGGGAGAGGGCGGTGTGTGTCGTCAGGGCGATGGCACTTCATGATGATGGAGGTCAGTGCTACAGGGCGGTAGTCGTTCAGGCAGCTGATGGAAGGTTTCTTCGGTACAGGGACGATGGTGGTCTGTTGAAAGCAGGAGGGGACATACAGACAGAAACAGGGAGAGGTTGAATATGGAGGTGAAAACCTCCACTAGTTGGTCGGCGCACCCCCTGAGGACACGGCCTGGAATGTCATCTGGCCCTGCTGACTTCCGAGGACTTTTTTAAAAACTCTCCTCACGTCAGCCATGGTTAGGGACAGAGTGTAGTCGTCCTGGTCCTCAGCAAGCCTCACTGAGGGAATTGTGTTGGTCGCCTCACACAGTGCATAGAAGGAGTTGAGCTGGTCAGGGAGCGAGGCACTGGGACAAGCATCATTCCTATTCCTCCCTTTGTATTCTGTGATGTCGCAGTCCTCCCCAAATGCATCTGGGGTCAGAGCTGTAGTAGTTAGACTCCAACTTATCCCTGTATTTTCTTTTTCCATCCCTGATAGCCTTCCATAGGTCATATCTGGATCTCCTCAAAGCCTCCAGGTCCCCAGAGCTAAAGGTGGAGGACCGTGCTCTGAGCTTAGCATGGACATTACCATTTACCCAGGGCTTTTGGTGAAACATTACCATTTACCCAGGGCTTTTGGTGAAACATTACCATTTACCCAGGGCTTTTGGTGAAACTCCTGCTAGTGACCCTCGGGACAACATCGTTGATGCATTTGGAGATAAATGTTGAGACAGAGTCTATGTATTCATCAATGTTCCCATCAGCTGCATCACAGAACACCTGCCAGTCTGTTGTTTCAAAGCATTCCTGTAGGGCAGTAATGGATCCCTCATTCCAGCATTGAACTGTCTGAGATGCCATTGATTAATGTTGATAATGTTGAGGATGATTAATGTTGATAGATAATCATGCTGTAGATTATAATGGACTAAAGGTTCAGCGGGAAAACAGCGGATGATGTTGGAGGCTGCTCCTGACCTTCTTGTTTCGTTTCCGTTACCCAGGGTTCCTAGGGGCGCGTGGCGGCAGCCTCAGGACATCCATGATGCCGTGGGCCTGGGGTTCCAGTGGGGCGGTTCCCATAGCAACAGGGCCCTGCTTCGCTGTCTGGGGATGGACACCCAGAACGTGGTGAGTCGGGACGGTACAGCCCTTAGATGTAAAGACACAATCTGTAATAAAGAGTGGATCAGCAACACCTAACTGCAAACCATGAAGAAATGACATTCCAGGAGTTCAACCACTTTTTTTGACGTGATCACGGTTTCTTTGTTGAACCGTGGTTTAAACAGTTTTTTGTAACCCTTTAGAACAAACAGCGTCCGTCGATGGCCTTCCTTTAGAATGCTGTAGCGTCCGTCGATGGCCTTCCTTTAGAATGCTGTAGCGTGCGTCGATGGCCTTCCTTTAGAATGCTGTAGCATCCGTCAATGGCCTTCCTTTAGAATGCTGTAGCGTCCATCGATGGCCTTCCTTTAGAATGCTGTACCGTCCGTTGATGGCCTTCCTTTAGAATGCTGTAGCGTCCGTTGATGGCCTTCCTTTAGAATGCTGTACCGTCCGTCGATGGCCTTCCTTTAGAATGCTGTAGCGTCCACGGACGGCTGTGTTTCTTTAACAATAATATTTGTGTAAATATCACAAAATGACCTGATGAAAATGTGTTACTGTATTCCTGTGGATGTTTTCATTATTAAGAAACCTGAAAAAGATATGCTGATATTTGACTTTTATAGTTTTTATAATTTCTTTACTCAAAATGCTAGCCCCAAATTGGCCACGACTTTTTACGTTAGAAGAGGCTGTTTCTGTGTTGTTTGGTGATATGAAGTTGGGAAAAGTCTGTGATCTTTGAACGCGACAATGATGTTGTACTGAGTAACAAATACAAATGTCTTTTTTGAGATAAAAAATGTGAATTGTTGAGATCAATAATTGAATTCTTGAGATCAATAATTGAATTATCCCAATAAATGAATTTCTGATGTCAAAAAATGAATTGTTGAACTCAATAATTCATTGAATATATAATAAAACGGCTTGCCTTAGATGTTCGTTCTTGTTTCTACTGCGATCAATCATATAGGAACAAGCACAACTGCTTGCTGAAGTTATTTATTGTTAAATTTGACCCAAAAGAAACAATTATATTGTTAATCACAATTTAATCTGAGACAATTAATTTTACATCAACATTTGGAATTGTTACAGCTCTAATTATAGGTGCTCATTAAGATATAGTCCGTAGAGGGCCTTGTTCCATTCCTGTCCATAGTACCTTTCTCCAAGTCGAGGGTCCCATCATGCCACCAACTGGTCTGGTACCAGACAGCCCCCCTTAGCCTTGTTAACTGACAGCCTCTAAATATTCACAGATCTGTAAATAAAGTGTCTGTCTCTGTGTGTGTAAAGTAATAGGCTGATGACTTGGTGCTCCATTCAGTTTACACCCTGTCCATATAGTTGATAACGTTTGTCTCTCTCTGTCCCCCTACTGTCTCTCTCTGTCCCCCTACTGTCCCCCTACTGTCTCTCTACTGTCTCATCTTTTCTCAGAAAATGCTGGAGTCCACCAAAGACCAGGTGAGAGCAGCCCCAGCCGCAGAGGAAGCTGCTGTCGCAGCACTTCCTGGGTCATAGGTCACAACCACATCCACACACTCCACACAGGTACAGACACACTATTATCTTACCTTATGAAGTGTTTGCTCATTCAGTACTTCAATCATATCAGAGAGCAGTGCTGGTGGAGGCATGAGATGGAGGAAGGTTCTAGTATGTCTCCAACCAGTGATTGAGATGGACGAAGGTTCTAGTATGTCTCCAACCAGTCACTGAGATGGAGGAAGGTTCCAGTATGTCTCCAACCAGTCATTGGCATGGAGGAAGGTTCTAGTATGTCTCCAACCAGTCATTGAGATGGAGGAATGTTCTAGTAAGTCTCCAACCAGTCATTGAGATGGAGGAAGGTTCTAGTATGTCTCCAACCAGTCATTGTAAGTGGTCATCAGTAGTAATCATAGTATGTAGATGTTCAAATAAATAAAGTATTTAGTCCAGCCCTTGTAAAACTAAATCTAGATCATTGTGACAACATCATCCATTTCACACCTCATTAGCCTGCAGAGTAAACATTCTGTTATAAGGCCCAGTAGCCTCACAACACAAAATACATACAAATATTGAGATAAATATTTCAAAGTAATTTTCAGTCATTTGTCAACAGTGTATTACAACCCCAGGTCTTTACCATGTTACACCAGTAGAGGGTGAACTGAGGCTCTGATGTGAAGACTATGAATGTTTCCACCTACAGGAGCTCCTGTCTCATCTACAGTAAAACAGATACAGCACTGTTTCTCTGACATGTTCATGAGTTGGAGCCTTCAAGTCATTGTGATCCATTGAGTTAAAGAGGAAACTTCGGTAAATCAAGGACATACCTCTGAGCCTCACTGCAGTTTGTTCATCTTGCCAGCAGGGGCCCCCCAGCCTTTGTCCCAGCTTGACTGGAGCAGCAATGGACTCAGCCCCAACTCTCAGGATGGTACGTCCCCCCGCCAAGACCCCCTCCTCCAGGGTCAGAGATGAGGCAGCTGGCTACTACACATCTCTACTCACTGTCCACTTCTCATCCAGCTTCTACCTTCTCTTCTCCACTCAACACCTGGGATGATCTTCTCCATTTTAGGAGGCTGGATTGGTTTATATATTACCCAAACAGCCCCAACATTCACACCTAATAAACTAGCTGTATTCTAAACTGGAGACCACGATTAGTTCAGTATTAGAGTCAGGTGGGTCAGCTAGGTTTGATTAGTTCACCACTGTCTTTCCCTGTCTCTCTAGTGTAGATGTGTTCACCACAGTCTTTCCCTGTCTCTTCAGTTGTCTCTATTGCTGTGGAATCCTCAGGTTCTCTGTTCTTCCTTATCAGCTACCTCATCCATCGTGTATTGATTCATGTTCATTAGTTGTAGTGTTTATCCTTCAGTATTAGTGAGGACTCATTCAGTATTAGTGAAGAGAAATGGTCATAGAAACACCAGGCCATTTAGAATGAATGTTCACTGCATTGTTCACTCTGATTAAAGACAAAGGATTGTGTCATAAATGGTTCCCTATTCCCTACATGTTCCATAGGACTCTGGTCAATATGAGTGTAATATATAAGGAATAGGGCCCATTTGGGACCCTATTCCTTTCTAAAATCTGTTTCTATTGTTTGATGATACTGTAAAAACAGAGACTTTTGTCCAAAGTGACTTAGTTAGATTTAACACATACTGGGGTTTATGTGAATTTAACTCGGTGTCGGGGGTCTAGTAAATGATTCTGGGAGGTTGATCCTGGACCCCATTTTAAGGATATCAGCAGATCAGAGATTTTCTGTCTAAAGAAATTCTACATTATTTCACTCTTAGAGAAAATAAACTCTTTCCAAAACAACAGTAGAAAGGTTAGAAATCCTAGAGAAAGCCTGGATCCTCACATTTTATTTTATTAAAGCTGCTATTCGCTGGTTTGTTCTAAAGTCCTTCAGTATCAGTTCTTTTAATTGTATTTCCAAAAGTAAGAGGACTGCATACAGTATATAAAGTAAATCTCTAACAGATCCATCACTGTGATGTATACAGTATAAACATAATAACTGCAAAAATACGCGTGTACATATTTTAAGGTTCCCCCAGCCCCAATCAATGACAGGTTTCAAAGTTATTTTAGTGTGATTGCAATACACACTTGTCTGAAACCCTGTAAATACCTGAATAAACCTCCTCTAATGGTTTTCACTTATCTGTCCTGTCTCTTGGGTGTCACTGACTACGTTCCTCCATAGACATGGATAGAGGGCTCACGACATACAGATCCTGGTTTAGCACCATTAAGGACGTCTACCATTTTGAAGTTGTCAACTGAGTGTGATGTTCTTTTGTTTAAAGTGGAGCTCCAGTCTCCTTTCACCCCCATTAACACCTGCTTTACTGAACTAAATCAAATGTCATAAGGTGGTCCTGGTATGAAATAACACAGGCCAACAGGGGGTTTAGGCCTTTCTTCTTATGTTGTCTAGTAAAGGGAGGTCAATGACATCATAGAATAGCAGATAATCTCCTAAATCACAACAAACATTACAATAACCTTTACTTATTTTTCATTTTTTTCCAACATCACAACATCATATTAGGGACTTCAAATCAACATTTTAATTCAACTTAAGTTTACAATATCAATGTAGAAAATAAAGATGGACTAAATGATGGACATCTGGGAGGTTTTACATATTGGCACAGCTTCTGACCTCATTAACTCTCAACAATTGTTTCTTATGCTAGTTCTAGCATATCAACACTTTATTTTTTTATTTCAGGGTGTTTTGAATGTGTTTGGGGTTGTCTTTATATAAAAGACAAAACCTTTAACAGAGAAACAGGGTTTTGACACTGATCTGAACATATTACTGCAGTAACCCATTTTTAATGTTAATTTGTTGTTCCACATTTAAGACCCCCCAGGACCAGAGTCAGAAAAGCCTTTTAAGTCAGTAACACAGAACCCTGTATCCCACTGCTGTTTGGACTCTGAACATCATTAGGGTCTCTGTTGAATGTTCCTGGTTGGGAGACCAGATGCTGCTGGAAATGGTGTTGGAGGACCAGTAGGGGACAGTCTTCCCTCTGGTCTAAATACTGAACCTCAGAGCTGTAAGGTGACATTAGTAGTGGTGTTGGAGGACCTGTAGTGGGCAGTCTTCCCTCTGGTCTAAATACTGAACCTCAGAGCTGTAAGGGGACATTAGTAGTGGTGTTGGAGGACCAGTAGGGGGCAATCTTCCCTTTTGTCTAAATATCAAACCTCATAAATGTATGGGGACATCGATCTGTGTAGGTCTCCATCTTTTGATGGGATATTAAATGGGTTTCCTAACTTTCTGTGGTCACTTAAGATGCCATGTCATTTTAAGACATTAACCCTGGTATCCTAGGCAAATACATTTCTCATCATTTTTATGTATGCAGTGTTATTTTAACAAATAAAACATTTAAAACAACAATAACTAGTGATAATACATCTCTGACACCTCTGGGATAACCCATCATGCAGTTGACAGTAGAGAGCTTGAACAGAGTCCAGAGAAATAGAAAAACTACACAGAGTTGAATAGAGGGCTCTTTTATATAACGGTAATTTTATGGCTTCTGGGACTGCATGGTCACCTGGGTATCTCTTCAGTTGAGCGCCACCAGTCCTATTAGTCTCTCTACTGCAGGCCTGTCCAACCCTGTTCCTGGATAACTACTGTCCTATAGGTTCTGTCTGAAACCAATTTAACACCTGATTCAAATAATTTGCTGCTTGCGATGGTAAATCAGGACATTTACAATTGGAGTATGACAGAAACCCTGCAGGACGGCAGACGTCTAGGAGCAGGGTTGGGAATACCTGCTCCACTGAATAAAGATGTCTTGACAGGAAATAACCTGATAGGGTCCCCTTACTGCTCCTGGAGGGTGTTGTCTGAACATGGTTGGTGTTTTCTGTCACCTGCAGTTAAGGAATGTTTGTTCAAGAGAATCATTCACTGGCTGATCCATCCAGCTGATCTAGATTAGGATCGTTTTGAATTCGTCCTTTAATGAATAGTTGTATTTCATATTATATTGTATTCCACCAGGTCAGACACCCTGAACCTCCTCATGTCCTCCACGGAGAACACCTCTACCTCCACCAGGTCAGACACCCTGAACCTCCTCATGTCCTCCATGGAGAACACCTCTACCTCCACCAGGTCAGAAACACAGACAGCTTACATACCAACACACACTCTGATCAATACTTGATAATCAAACATAATGGATTAGATTGACATTGTGTTTTCCCAGCACAGAAATAGATTAAAATGGAAATTGGGGAAACCTGCAATCAAATTTTTTGTCTCTCTGTGTGTGTTGGTCATCAGTGTGTGTGTGTGTGTGTGTGT
>JACXGI010020687.1:0-11082 GCA_016801175.1 Esox masquinongy | reverse complement strand
CGAGGATGTCATCGATGTAAACCACCACTCCGTGTCCCAGCATGTCCCTAAACACATCGTTCACAAAGGACTGAAACACTGCCGGCGCATTCAGTAACCCATACGGCATCACCAGGTATTCATAGTGCCCCGTGGTGGTGCTGAAGGCTGTCAACCACTCGTCTCCCTCTCGGATTCTCACCAAATTGTACGCACTCCTAAGGTCCAATTTTGTGAAGAAGCACGCCCCATGCATTGACTCGATATAATTGAAAATCAGGGGAATAGGATAGGAGTACCGTACCGTCATTTTGTTTAACGCCCTGTAGTCAATGCATGGATGCAAACCCCCCCCCCTTTCTTCTTCACAAAAAAGAAACTAGAGGAGGCGGGAGAGGTGGAACTGCGGATCTGCCCCTGCCGCAGGGATTCGGCCACATAGGTCTCCATCGCCGCCATCTCTGCCTGCGACAGGACAATAAGGTGGCACAGCATCTATCTTTAGGTTTATCGCACAATCCCCAGACCGATGTGGTGGTAATTTGCTAGCCATGGTTTTTGAAAATACCAACGCTAAATCGGCATATTCCGGAGGAATGCGCACTGCGGAGACATTGTCTGGACTTTCCAACGACGTCGCACCAACAGAAACATCTAGACACCTCTCCTGACACCCCAGAGACCACCCTGTCAACAGCCTCTGCGACCAAGAAATAGTAGGATCGTGTCCCGATAACCACGGAAGCCCCAACACCACCGGAAAAGCAGGAGAACAAATAATGTGAAACTCAATCTGTTCTGTATGGGAGTGTTGGATAGTCATAGTGAGGGGCACCGTGATGTTCTTTACTAATCCATTACCCAGAGGTTTACTGTCTAAGCCCGTAAGGGACCTAGGCATTGTTAGTGGCACCAGCGGAATACGCAACTTCTGTGCGTAACCTCTGTCCATAAAATTCCCAGCTGCGCCTGAATCTATGAGCGCCTTACACTGAGAATTAGCGAGGAAATCAGGGAAGGTCACCAAGAGTGTCATGTGATTTGCAGAGAGCCCTGACAGTGTGTGTGGTCTACTCACCTGACTCGGTGTAGGGGTGTCAGGCTTCCTCCGCTCAACCATTTTCTGTTGGTAGCAGTGGGAGGCAGAGTGCCCTTTCCTCCCACAAAAGGAGCACTCCCTAGAGCGCACCGTCTCCCTCTGTGCGGCGCCTCCCACCTCCATGGGCTCAGGCCTGACGACGGGGTGCGCCGAAGGGGGCAGATCATTCCCGGTGTGTCCTCGGGTGGCTAGCAAGTTGTCCATCTGGAACGCCATGTCGACGAGCTGGTCAAACATCAACAAGGCGTCCCGGCATGGCAGCTCCCTACGGATGTCAGGTTGTAGATGGCACCAGAAATGATCTATAAGCGCCCTGTCATTCCAACCTGACCCCGCCGCCAGGGTCCTGAACTCCAGGGCGAATGCCTGCACACTCCTCGTCCCCTGCCTGAGGTGCACGAGACACTCGCCAACCTCCCTGCCATCGGGCGGATGATCGAAAACGGCCCGGAAGAGACCGACGAACGCCTCGTAATGAGCCAACTCCGGTCCATTTGCGGACCATACGGAGTTGGCCCAATCCAATGCCTTGCTCCTCAGACAGGAGACAAGGGCAGAGACCTTCTCCCTATCCCCCAGGTGTGGGTTGAGACAGGCAAAGTAGAGTTCGAGCTGCAGGAGGAATCCGGAACAGCGGTCCGCAGCTCCCTCGAATCCCTGGGGAAGGCTTAGCTGGATGGTCCTCCTCTGCGACGGTGGTGATGCCGGCAAGGGCACCTCTGCCGGGCTGATCACTACCGGCACCTGCTCGGCCGGCATCCTCGCCTCCAACTGCCGCATCCATTGGACCATGGTGTTCATGGCCTCCCCCAGGGACGCAATCATCTCCCCGTGCTGGCGCAATTGATTGGCTCCTGCTGGCTCCATTTATTTTTTCGGTGAAGTATTCTGTCAAGAGGGGTGTCGTAGTGGTGTGCAGGGAAAGGAAAAGGAGCCAAGCGCAGGAATTGGAGTTTGTTGATTCTTTTATCCAACGTAAGTTGCATGAATAATCTCCCAAAAGAGGGGAAGCATCGAAGCGCAATAATGCGGAATGCTGAACCAATGCACAGGTACACAAACACCAAACATAGAACAATACCTCACAAAGACGCCCAGGAACACAGGAACTAATATAGGTTACCTAACGAGGGAATGGACACCAGGGGTGTGCAATAACAAGACATGACAGTACCGTGGGAGGAGGAGCGGCGTGACTAGAAGGCTGGTGACGACGCACGCCGAACACCGCGCCGGGAGAGAGAGCGTGCGTCTTCTTTGCGAGTCCTCGTCACATCTATATACAGGGTTTTTCCTGCATTCAAAGATCAAAGGCAACAGCCTTCCCAAAATCTCGCACCGCCTCTGTGTGTTGGCATGGTGAAACATGATTTTGCGCTCATATAGAAAACGAAACACCGCACCTAAAAAGACGGTAGGAGGAAACTTTTTCCATATCGAGCGTTGCCAGGTGGGGTGTGTTTCCTACTCAATTAGACTATTTTTAATGACCTTGTGCGGGTCGATTTTTTTCTGGAGTCTTCGGCAGAATACCGTTTACGGTCAATGAAATCTGGCAACCTTGCATACATGACCACACGGGTCCAGACATCGAGGAGATGAGTAATGTCGGGAAAACAAGTGGATCCCAGTTTTATTTTACATCCAAGCATGTCAAAATATTCCATTAAAACTTAATAACCTCAAACTAAATCTAATCCGCATAATATTTTTTTACTTTTCAGGTGACTTCTAGTAACCTAAAATTACAGATTTGTTTTTAAAGATAGATCGCGAGACAAACGAAGATGACTGGTGAAAAGACCATCAGACTAGGGTATGTACTAATCACCAAAAACATTAGGCTATATATGCAATATATAGAGTAAAAAAATATAAAATTAACATATTTAAGTTACAAACAATATAAACATATGAACGTGAAGACGCTGGATAAGCGACAGCAGCAGAGCCTAGAACAGCTGATGAAAGTCGAGGAAGATAAACGACTTGGCGTCAAGGCGAGGATGGGGAAAAAATAACTTGACAAGGCTGTAATAGATACAGCTCTGTTTCATTTTTTATGCAAGTCTATATTCACAAGAACACAGCATAACAAAAATAGACAACAATAATATTGACTGCGATTAATTATAAAGCTGATGGGTGATTTCATATTTCTTTTTAAATAACATGTTATTAGTTCTAGGTTATGTTAAGAATAAATATATTGCTTGCATATTTTGGTTGATATTAGGGAGGACATTGTAGCGTGCATTAGCTGCTCAACTGGACATGGACAACAGGGCAGATTTAATACTATGATAGTTGTCTTTTTCAAGTGTGTAGCCACATTATATAAAGTATTTCACAGAGGGGCATCCGGTAGAGTGGGGTACCACCTTTGCCTAATAGTGACTGAACCAGTGAACAAGACAGGCTAAGATGTAGCACACCATAGTCAGATTTTATCAAATAAAACGTAATTCCCCAACAACAAAATGGTGGCTAGTGAAAATGCTGAGTGGCTAGTAACTTTGGAAAACCACTAGCCACAGTGGCTGGTGAGCAAAAAAGTTAATGTCAAGCGCTGGTCGATACTGTTGCTCCCTGCTTACAGGCAGAGGCTAAAACAAGAGAAGCCAGTGACGAGGTCCATTCAACGATGGACGGACGAATCGGACGCTGACTTACGTGAGTGTTTCCTCACCACAGACTGGGAAATGTTCCGAGAGGCGTCTGGAGGCAACATCGACAGAGTCAGTGACCGGTTTTATTAGGAAATGGATCGACGACGTTGTACCACGTACAACTACAAAATAATTTCCTAATCAAAAACCGTGGATCAACAGTGGTATTCGTGCCATGCTTAAGGCACGGACTGCAGCTTTCAACTCCGGCAGCAAGGACAATTATAAGAAATCCCGGTATGACCTCAGGAAGGCAATAAAAACTGCAAAAAGCCAATTCAGAGTCAAAGTAGAATCTCTCTACCAGGGCTCCAATACCAGGAACATGTGGAGTGGTCTGAGAACCATCACTGACTCTAAAGGCAATACAGGTAGTGTGGGGGAAGTGCCGGCTTCTCTCCCAGAGGAACTGAACTCTTTCTATGCTCACTTTCAGAACATCATCCCTGGCATGGACACTCAAATGGACCAGGACGGCTGCCCTTTACAAATGACCAGGTCAGACGTTTGCAAAGCCCTAAAAAGGATTAACACCCGCAAGGCTCCTGGACCAGACAACATCTCAGGCCGTGTTCTCAAGGTCTGTGCAGACCAACTGGCTGATGTCTTTACTGATATCTTCAGCCTATCGCTACGTCAGTTAGTGGTCCCCACCTGCTTCAAAAAGTCCATCATTGTTCCTGTGCCAAAAAAGCAAAAAGTCCTCTGCATGAATGACTACCGCCCTGTAGCACTCACACCAATCATCATGAAGTGCTTTGAGCGGCTAGTTAAAACTCACATCACAGACTCCATGCCTGTAACACTTGACCAGCTGCAGTTTGCCTATAGACATAACAGATCTACAGAGGATGCCATTGCTCTGACCCTCCACTCTGCACTCTCTCATCTGGACACAAGGAACACATATGTGAAAATGCTGTTCATTGACTATAGCTCAGCCTTCAACACCATTTTGCCCCACAAGCTAGCAGTGAAGCTCAGGGATCTGGGTCTCAACCCCTCTATGTGCAGATGGATCCTGAACTTCCTGACGGGCAGACCCCAGGTGGTGCGGATGGGCAACACCACCTCCTCCTCACTGTCTCTCAGTACCGGCTCCCCCCAGGGCTGTGTGGTGAGCCCGCTCCTGTACTCCCTCTTTACCCACGACTGCCTGGCAACCCACGTCTCCAACACCGTCGTTAAGTTTGCTGACGACACCACCATCACGACACCACCATCTGACTCGTCGTTGCCTGATCTCTGACAACGACGAGTCAGCCTATAGAGACGAAGTAAGGTCACTGACTTCGTGGTGTCAGGAAAACAACCTCCAGCTCAATGTCAGCAAAACGAAGGAAATTATTGTTGATCACAGGAAGCAGTGGCGAGGAGACCATGCCCCTGTACACATCAATGGGTCTGCAGTAGAGAGAGTTCACAACATCCGGTTCCTTGGTGTCAACTTCAGCTATGACTTGACCTGGTCTCATCACTCTAACGTCATGGTGAAGGAGGCCAGGAAACGGCTCTTTTTCCTATGCCGATTAAGGAGATTTGGCATGGATTCCAGGATACTCACCAACTTCTACAGATGCACTATCGAGAGTATCCTGACCGGCTGTGTCACCGCCTGGTATGGCAGCTGCACCGCCCTCGATCGCAAAGCACTTCAGAGGGTGATTAAAACAGCAGAGCGCATCACAAGGTCTGACCTGCCATCCCTGCAGGAACTCTACACAGAGAGGTGTAGGAGGAGGAGCAAACGAATCATTACAGATCCCAGCCACCCATGCCACAGACTGTTTACCAAGCTGCCGTCAGGCAGAAGGTACAGGAGTATTCTGTCCAAAACTAACAGGCTACGGGACAGTTTCTTTCCTCAGGCTGTAAGGCTGCTCAACTCAGGAACCCCTCTTCCCTTCCATCCATAGTCCCATGCACACCTGTCACTTTATATCATGCTCATCTGCCAATCATATCATGCACACCTGTCACTTTTACATTGCACTACGGTTGCACAGTTGTATAGTTATTATTATTGATGCGTGTTTTTTTGTATAGTGTTATTATTGATAGTTCGTGTTATCTTCTTATTTTTATATTATAATTACTGTTACTTTTTTAACTTTTAACTGCACTGTCGGGAGTAGGAAAACCAAGCATTTCATTGCCATAACTTGTTATTGCAAATGACAAATAAACCTTTTGAAATTTGAACTTGAACTTTTGATCCCACTCAGACATAGAGAATGAGAGAGGGTGACAATGACCTGGCAATCATATGAAAGACACTTGCATGGAGTATCAGCATAAATAGCTTCTTAACACAAAACTGACAGATAGGAAAGGCTTCACTGCCACTACTTTGCATGAATCTAGCAGGAGATTGAAGAAGAATAGAGATGGAGGAATGGAGGAAAATGGAATCAGATTTTTTCATGGCAAAAAGTAAAACCAAGACATTTCGGCTTTTAGTTTTATTCAGTGTTTTTACAGGAGGAATCAAGCATTTAAACTTGATTCCAACACACTTGGCCTCTGGGACTAGTACTGACAGAGAGATAGCAGACAGAAAGAACATGTTAGAGTGAAAGAGAAAGAAGAGGATGAAGTAAGAGAGAGGTACAGAGCCTGATTTTAATAAAACTTTCAAGTTTTAATGGTCATACAGCATGCATACGATACACAAGGCAAACGACACCATGGAATTCTTACTGACTGGTTCCAGTTCAACAGTGCAAGACAATAACAAAATAACTACTGAAATATTGTATATCTGAAACAACCAAACACAGATATTGAAACTATACCTCAACCTACCTAATGTAGATACTGAATACCTCAACCAACCTAATGCAGATACTGAACTACACCTCAACCAACATAATGTAGATACTGAACTATACCTCAACCAACCTAATGTAGATACTGAACTATACTTTAACCTACCTAATGCAGATACTGAACTATATCTCAACCAACCCAATGTAGATACTGAACTACACCTCAACCAACCTAATGTAGATACTGAACTATACCTCAACCAACCTAATGTATACTGAACTATACCTCAACCAACCTAATGTAGATACTGAACTATACCTCAGCCAACCTAATGCTGATACTGAACTATACCTCAACCGACCTAATGCAGATACTGAACTATACCTCAACCAACCATAATGTAGATACTGAACTATACCTCAATCAACCTAATGTAGATACTGAACTATACCTTAACCTACCTAATGCAGATACTGAACTATATCTCAACCAACCTAATGTAGATATTGAACTATACCTCAACCAACCTAATGCAGATACTGAACTATATCTCAACCAACCTAATGCAGATACTGAACTATATCTCAACCAACCTAAAGTAGATATTGAACTATACCTCAACAAACCTAATGTAGATACTGAACTATATCTCAACCAACCTAATGCAGATACTGAACTATACCTCAACCAACCTAATGTAGATACCGAACTATACCTCAGCCTACCTAATGCAGATACTGAACTATACCTCAACCAACCTAATGTAAATACTGAACTATATCTCAACCAACCTAATGCAGATACTTATCTATACCTCAACCAACCTAATGTAGATACTGAACTATATCTCAACCAACCTAATGCAGATATTTCTTTTTGTCTGGATAAGTGGCCTTGTTTGGCTTAACGATACCAAATGTAATTCCCAAAAGAAAGTATTTGTTGTCTACATCAGGCTGTGTGTGTGTGTGTGTGTGTGTGTGTGTGTGTGTGTGTGTGTGTGTGTGTGTGTGTGTGTGTGTGTGTGTGTGTGGGTGTGTCCCAGTATATGCTACTAGGCTGAAACAATCTGTTGGTTTTCTCCCTAAAGACTCTTGAGTGGTTCTCATATGAAAACTGTCTCAACCAATTTGCGATAGCACTCAAAGCATTACATAACATGACTCAGTCATATCCCATACCAGCTATCACTCATTAGACCTACTGTAAACCAAACATTCATTAGTTGTCATTTTACATGTGCAGATCAGATGAACTGGTCTGGTTTGATTGAATTTACCTTCATTAGATCATTTGACTTGTTATAGGATTATACTAAATGTAGTGTGTTTGACTGTGGTAAGCCTCCCAAAAATGTCCATGAATTATAATTGACCAATGCTTCACGTTTCAAATCGCAGGATTATTTCCCACTGTAGCAAGTGGGATTAAAAAAATATTTTTCATGCTTTTGTATGTTTATAAGCGTTTGTTAGAGAGCCTTGGTAAATTGGATGGGGGGAGTTAATTATGTGAGTGGTTGCGTGGGTGGATTTGTGTGTTTCTATCTGTGTATGTGTGTTTGTATGTGTGTATGTATGTGTGCGTATTCCTGTTTTACAATCTGACAGAATAATCGGTAAAATGTGAGGATATTTGGCTGATTTTATTGAGTTGGTGGTAAACTTAAGGGTTAGAATTAGAGTATGGGTTAGAACTGGAGTTAGGCTTAAGATTTGGCATTAAGGGTTAGGCTTAGGACATAGGGTTGCGTTATGGTTAGTGGTCAGGATTTAGAACAAAGTTTTTATGGGAATAATTCCAGTCCTCATTTTCAAAGTAATTCCATTGTGTGTGTTTGTATGAGTGTGTGTGTTTTGTGTGTGTGTGTGTGTGTGTGTGTGTGTGTGTGTGTGCATGCACACACTAATGAACACATACTGTGACTACTGTCTTCTGTTGGCATTTTCCTTCCGGTATTCAAAACATCCCGTGTCAAAACATAGCATGTGGAGTCCAATCATACATTGTCATGTATAAACAATGTCTGGGAAGTGGAAAGATCTGAACCCAACCTGACAGTTGGGCCTGTACAGGCAGGATGAACGGAGGGTTGCATTATGGGAGCAGGTTGTGAAAAGGGTGGTTGCCAGTGGTGACAGCTGGACAGATGAACCAAATCCTCAAGTGGAGGAAAAGCATGAATGGTCCTTTAGCTGCACTGGCATCAGAAAATGCCTACGTAATGGTCCAGATGCACACACACACACACACACACACACACACACACACACACACACACACACCTTTCACGCAAGCATGCAGTCTTATACACACACAGATTAACATGGTAAAATAGTGCTGTTGTCCTAAGCATCCTCTTAGCCATCAATAGAGGTAAAAAGCTGTTCTGGCCTGATTACTGTAATTATCCAGGCTTGTCTGCTCAACCAGCAGTTAGACTCAACTGCTCCCAGAATGGATGAGGCTCTGGATACACAAAGCTTCATCCTGATTGTCACAATGTGTTAAATAACACACTAATAACCCATGTATAACACACTATTAGCACACTAATAGCATGTACATGTTATTAGTGTGCTAATAGCGTGTTATAAATGTCATATGTGGTTATAGATGTTTCCACATCTTTGCTGATAGCATGTTTGAGAATCACTGAATTTCCAGAAGGTGGTTGTGTGCGTGTGTGTGTGTGTGTGGTTTTGTATGTGTGCGTGTGCATGTGGTTGTGTGTGTGTTTGTGTGTGCGTTGGGTTATGTATGTGTGCATGTGTATGTGTGTGTGCACTGTTGCTGTCATGCTGTAGAGATGTGATGTGCAGCATGAGTCAGACTCTCTGGGTGAGTTCCAGGGGGATTTCGTCATCCACTACTGTATGACTTAGCCATTTCGCTGTCATGTTTTATCGTCCGGTAGTATGTGACTTAGCTGTTTCGCTGTCATGGTTTCATCATCCGCTAGTGGGTGACTTAGCCGTTCTGTGGTCATGGTTTCGTCATCCACTAGTGGGTGACTTAGCCATTCTGCGGTCATGGTTTCGTCATCCACTAGTGTGCGACGTAGCTGTTCTGCGGTCATGGTTTCGTCATCTACTACTATGCAACTTTGCTCTTTTGTGGACATTACATATACTCGCTGTCGCTAATAACTGATCACATCTTTTTGGACAGTACCTAACAGATTTTCCCTATTTCCCTATCTGACAAATTATCCCTGTTTGCAGGCACCAACCTTGAAGCTGAAAATCTTAATAACGATGCAGTTGTGTAGGTGGGACAATACAGCTCTGGAAAAAATTAAGAGACCACTGCACCTTTTTCTTTCCTTTCCAAAAAAGTCAAAAAGGAAGGTTTTGAGTGAGGAACAGAAGGGTTAAAATTAAGAGACCACTGCAAATTGAACGCTTCTGTTCCTCACTGAAAACTTTCCTTTTCAACTTTTTTGGAAAGGAAAAAAAAAGGTGCAGCGGTCTCTTAATTTTTTCCAGAGCTGTATGTCGGAGCCACATTAGCTTCTCACTAGCTTAAAGCAGACGTCTTCGCTAGCAGTTACAATATGAACTCAAACTAACATTGAAAAGCCAACAAGTATTGGAACAAAGTAATGTAAATAACCAAGAAACGTAAAAACTAAGTCTCACTGAAGGAGAAATCTTGTGCAAAATCAATCAAACATCAGTTTCCAGGTGTCCTACATTGCCTTTGTCTTCAGTGCATGAATTAAGGGATGAGTCCAGGTATGTAAATTGCAAAAGTACTTAGAAAACCGCAGAGTGCTTCACTGGGCATCAGTCGTGTTGGACCACAAGGCAACTCTTCTTACCCATGGTACTTCCTGGTCCCCTCTTTTGTCAAACAATCTCAGTATTAATAATAGCCATTAATAATAACCACCTGACCATCTCTCTTCTGTATGTTTCTTCATCTCTGTTTTGTGTGTCTGTCAGTCTCATGTGGAATGATCATGATAGGTCAGTGACACTGTCAGGGCCTGGATGCATCCAGAGTCAGTATAACGATCCTCTTGTTTAATGTGGCTTCATGTTTCTGTCAGGAATCGACTACAAGACGACAACGATTCTCCTAGATGGAAGAAGAGTCAAGCTGCAGCTCTGGTGAGGCCCGACACACAACACACACACACAATACACACACAACATACAAAATACACACACACACACAACACACACAATACACACACATACACAACATAGTAGTTCATATTCCCTATACATAGTAGTTCACTACATCCTATTTTATAAATACAGTACAGCAGTTCACTATATCCTATTTTATAAATACAGTACAGTAGTTCACTACATCCTATTGCATATATACAGTTGTTAACTACAACTCAGGTTGTAACAGCCCCTGTCTTAACAGATAGATGATGATGAAGATGATTAGGAATACGGGTTGATCTGAGAGTTGAGCAGAAGAACTAGACAGTTCTGCATAGAGACTCAATAGGCAACATGTGAGTATAATTACGACATGTGAGCATAATTACATCAAGCAGAATTGCAATTGTACGCATTAGTCAGAGGACCACACACACACACACAC
>JACXGI010020686.1:0-10893 GCA_016801175.1 Esox masquinongy | reverse complement strand
GTTGAACTTTTTGGCCATAATTCCAAAAGGTATGTTTGGTGCAAAAACAACACTGCACATCACCCAAAGAACACCATACCCACAGTGAAGCATGGTGGTGGCAGCATCATGCTTTGGGGCTGTTTTTCTTCAGCTGGAACCGGGGCCTTAGTCAGGGTGGAGGGAATTATGAACAGTTCCAAATACCAGGCAATTTTGGTACAAAACCTTCAGGCGTCCGTTTGAAAGCTGAAGATGAAGTTCAACTTTCAGCACGACAATGACCCAAAGCACACATCCAAATCCACAAAAGCATGGCTTCACCAGAAGAGGATTAATGTTTTGGAATGGCCCAGCCAGAGCCCAGACCTGAATCCAATTGAACATCTGTGAGGTGATCTGAAGAGGGCTGTGCACAGGAGATGTCCTTGCAATCTGACAGATTTGGAACGCTTTTGCAAAGGAGAATGGGCAAATATTGCCACTTCAAGATGTGCCATGCTAATAGACTCCTACCCAAAAAAACTGAGTGCTTGTAATAAAATCAAATGGTGCTTCAACAAAGTATTATTTTAAGGGTGTGCACACTTATGCAACCAGGTTATTGTGAGTTTTTTATTTTTTATTTTTCCCCCTCAAAGATTTCAGTTTGTTTTTCAATTGAATTGTTCACGTTATAGGTAACATTAAAGGTGGAAAAAGTTCTGACATGATTTATCTTTGTCTCATTCTTTCACATCACAAGAACCTGGCATTTTAACAGGGGTGTGTAGACTTTTTATATCCACTGTAGCTAGTAAATGTACCAATGATCATCAAAGAAGCATGAACAAAAGGACAAAAACAAAGTAAACCACAACAGATCCCAAATAGATTAAAATTAATGCTACACGTATGTGTGTAATCTATGAGTAAAAATTCTATCCAACCCCTGTTAGACATGAAATTTCAAGTCGATGGTTTTGATGACATGGGGCATGAATCGGCACATTTTTCGGGTCTCTTTTTGGCTAGACAGTGCCACTGACATCCTCTGGCCAAAAATCCTGCACTATCTTTAATGAGGATATGACAAGTTTACATTGTTCTCCAACATGACGCTCAAAACCAATGCTGGGGGCATTTAATACATCTAATGAAATAATTATGATCACACTTTCTTAAAATATTTCAAGAATAGAGTAGACCAGTGTGATGTCAATATGCTTATCGTCAGACCCGTCACAGTGGACTGAGCGGTAGTGCCAGGTAGCTGAGCGATAGTGCCACTGGTAGCTGTTAAATTTCTCTGGAACACAACATGCCTGCATCTGGAAATTACTTATGGGCATTCCAAGTCTTTTCTGTGAGACGTCTTTTATGCCAACGTTCACATGAAAGAGAGGTCATTTAGGTAAAAAACGATACAAAAATGTGAAATCTTAATGTAAAGCCTCAGCATTTACCACTATCTCAGATTGTGAATTTCACATTCATTCAAGTTTTACATTCAAACTTTGCCAAATTAGCTCAGGGGATTAAGGTGGAGGAATAAATGACAAATAGCTTACTATTGTTATTTGACTTTGTGTACCAAAGCAAATTATACACCTAATGTAGCCTATCAAAAAATTCTCCTGGATAGTGGAAACTAATGAGGGGCTTATGTAGGTGGTGAGGTCAAATATCACTTGATTCCAGTCCACAATCCTCTCTTAGGTTATCAGTCGGTATACATAAAAATGTAATGTAAATGTAAAATAAGGCACCTTTTCTCTCTGTTCACTACCTCTTGTGTAAAATGGGCCTAAGCAGCAAAATCTGTAATGCTGATATTTCATGCCCCATATAAAAATAACACCAAAACTTCCACAAATTTATGCAGAATTGTCCACAAACCATATTAAAGATGATGTATATGAAACAAAAGGTTCTTCATTTTCTTGTACATAATTTCGATGGAATGGCAAATTATTTTAAACAGTGCAAGGGATGTGAATATTTTTGGCCGCAACTGAACATACTGTGGGTCCTTAAACCTCATATTATATTCCTAAATTATCCATGTTATCAGTTTGAGTAAAACATATATATTTTTCATATTTAGTAATGACAGATACAATGTTGTATGACTATGTAATTTACATATATTTTATCGATAGGATTTGGAAATTTACTTAATAAATATACCAAAAAACATGAACGATTAAATTTACAGAGTTGTAATGAGAGAAAGACAACACTGCCCATTTCACAAAACAACCTGCTTAATTTGCAAGGTATGTCTTTTATTTTGAATTCAGCGCAAATGAAAACATTGCCTTGACTTGCCCACAGATTGTCAGTTTAGCATGGTCTCAATGAGGAGTTCAGCATTTGGACAGCCATATGTGACATGCATGCACACTCACAAGCCAGCAAGAGTTTGCTGGCTTGTGATGAGCAATACTTACCCTTGTAGTAAAGACTGAGCATGAACTGGAAAGTTAAGGCGACAAACTGGCTAGCTTCCTGAAAACATGAGGTGATTTAACTTGTTTAATAGGCTACCCTTCAGATGTTATGCTACTGCATGTATATTGCAATACGCCTGCAGTCTGTACTGAATTAGCCCTTTTTTAAATGAGGGTCTATCACACAGGGAAATGGTGCAAGGTAAAATGAGGAAGATAAAAGAGAGACCATCATTATTATTGACATGGGGACCTGTTTTAAATTTACCATACAGCGTGGAATTAAACATAAGAGTCTAGTACATGTTAACTTAGCTTCTAATTCAGTTTAGAACAACAACTATGCATGTTAGAACAAAACATTACCACAAGTCTTTTGATGATGTCAATAAAAGGTTTGTACCCTAAAATACACTGTTCATTCCTTGAAACGACTTTCTGTGTCTTGATCTGAGCCAGAGACGTAATTATTGCCACAATGAGAATGCCTATATTTTCAAACTTGGGTCTTGTTTGTTTAAACTTGTAGCTACGGTGGATATCCGGTCTACACACCATTATTGGAAATGCAGCATTTGCTTATGTAAACACTGAAATCAAGACAAATCACCTTTGATAAAATATAACAACAATATTTAAGTGTAAAGAAATTGTGTACACACTTTTATAAGGGGGGCAATAACTGTGTTCTGAATTAACAAACCACATTAAATATCAAGTACAAAGGTAATTTCAAATATCAAGTACAAAATAACAAACTGGAGTGAATCCAATCAGCCTTAAATAAAATCAGATGTTCTTGAAGGATTTCCTTGAAGGTTTCTTGTTTAAATACTGCAAAAATACAGTGCTTTCAAAAGTATTCACCCCCTTGGACATATCCAGATTTTGTGTTACAACATGAAATCTAAAGGGATTTAATGAGTTTTTTGACATAGCAACACAAAGATCAAATGTCTGCAAATTGTTCTAAATTAATGACAAATATAAAACAGAATATTATTTGCATAAGTATTCACCCCTTAAGTTAGAGGCACTTTTGGCAGCAATTAGATTTATGACTGATAAGTCTCTACCAGCTTTGTAAATCTTCCCATTCTTCTTTGCAAAACTACTCAATCTCTGACAAGTTGGGAGGGGACCTTTCATGTTGTAACACAATGAAATCTAGAAAAGTCCTAGGGGTTGAATACTTTTGATAGCCACTGTAACCATGGTCCACAAGGAGCGAACCAAAGATCTACTAGATCCAATTGCTGACAGCTACAGATCAGGAGAGAATATTTAAGCATTGCAAAGACATTACATGTATCACAGAACACTGTGAAGACCATCATTAAGTTGAGGCTAGATGGCACCATCAGGAAATGTCTAAGATCAGGGTATCCCTCCAAAATTAGTTACATGGTAAGGACAAAACTAATAAGGTTTGGGGTAAAATGGCAAGATGGTAGCTATTTCTTACCAAAAGAGAACATCCAAGCTTGTATACATTTGCAGAAAGCCTTTTCTATTTGGGAATTCAATTTCCCAGAACCATGTGGGAAAATGTGTTTAATGTTGTAATGAAACAAGAGTAGCACTGTTTGGCCGTATTTCCTGAAAATGTGTTTGGAGCAAACCCAACACCTTATCAAAAGTATACAATGACTACTACCAATGGTGTCAACAGCATCATGCTATGGGGCTACTTCTCTTCAGCTGGGACAGGGTCAGGTGAGGGGACATCGAATAGCTCCAAATAAAGAATTTGGTGCAAACCAAAATATGCACACAGCTAAATCAACCAAGGCATGGCTTGCAGAAAGATCCTGGAATAGCCCAATCAGAGCACAGACCTCAATCCTATAGAGAATCTCTGGACTGACATAGTGAGATAGTGGGGTGTTCACAGCGGACGCCTTGAACTTGGACTGAGCTTGAACTCTTCAGCAAAAAGTTCAAAGTCATGATTTTTTGAGAAATTATCAATTTGTTTTTCACTTAAACATTGTTGTTTACAAGATCTTATTACATTTGAAAAAAAAGGTTTGACCTGATTTGTCTTGATTTCAGCTTTTACATAAACGAAAAGTGCATTTTCAATGAGTTTGTATACTTCTGATATCCACTGTACCTCTCCATCTGTCCTTTTCTCCATGATCTGAGTTGGCATGAGAGGTAAAGTCATAATATGGTTTATAGGAAGCCATATTGGAATATTGAGACCCTATGGTGTGCCAGCTCTAAAAGTACCCACAACAAGATGCAAATAAAAACACACACACACATAAGTCAGATTGGAACAGTGAACATTTATCATAATTTACAATTACGTTTTTGGACATAAATAACTATGTAAACCAGTATGTAAACAGAGACAGTATTTAATTGTTTCTCCTCTAGATTTAAAGCTGAAGATGAAAGGGACACTTTGGTCATACTTCAGGGACAGAGGATGAATACAGAGAGAGAGGAGAAAGAGGGAAAGGAGTGGAAGGGGACTGATTTTCAACTGCATCCAGGTCACCCGCCCAGGGTCACAGTTGCTTTGGAGTTAAACCATAAGCAGTCTCAGTACCACTGGTTGTGATCCTTTGCTCAGACTTCACATGCATAAACCAATTGTTACTTACCACGTTGAAACTGTGTCAGAGTGGCTGATTTCAATAACCTGATGTGGTTAGCTAATACCTAAAATACCAATCCAGGCAATGTAAGATCTGTCATGTGTTAGCAATGTCTGAGCAGATGAACACTCCCTTTAGCAGTGTCCAATTATATTGAATAGTGGGAGTAAGCACCAGCGATAGAGTTAAAGGGGAGGGGCCAGTGCATAAGAAGGCCGAGGTGCTTTGGTCTGTGCCATTTACAAAAGAGAAGGTTACATTTTCTCAACCAAAAAACAAACAAACTAATAAACAAAAACAACTAAAGAGCTAACACTTCATCATAGACAGTCTTCTTTTGGATTCTTTAACACCTCTTCTTTTTGATGTGTTTGAAACTAAAGCCAAGTGAACTTTGGTTAGTAGCCTCAATTAATTCCCTTGAGTACGTTCATCCTGTATTCTGGTAGGTACTGACAGTGTTTTAAAGATCGTTTTGGACGGTTGGGGGGGTACTCCTGGTCCCAAGTCTTTATGTGCTACAAATTGAGCAAACTTTGCTGCTCTTTGGACCATGTGGAGCTGCACTCCAGTTCATTTTGGTTTATTCTTCAAGTAGCAAAAGCAATAAATAGAAACACACCCGCCTTCAGCTTCCCTCTGAACATACAAACACACACTCACTCAAACATACACACAATCATATACATACTGAGGTAACTGTTGTTCAAATATACAAAAAAAATGCCCTTTTTTGTTTAGTTTAAATTAAGTAAGCTCAGGACAGGCCTGGTCATGAGAAAGCTTGCTGAAAGGGACAGAAGGTTGAGCAAAGGCTTTTCATTCTAATCAACCATGTTGTGTGTTCACCGTTTTGCGTATTCTCCATTTTGTGTTCACTGTTGGCAAAGCAAAGTTGTGACCGTTTACCCACTTTTACCTGCTATATTGTTTTAACAAAAAAGGAAAAGTGGCTACCTCTACTTCTCAGAGGTCAGTCCCACAGAACAGATACAGGCAAAAAGAAAATATCTACAAAGAAATGGCCACAGATAGAAGTAAAAACCAGAAAAACAGTAAATTACAACGAATTACCCAGACATTGTAAACAGCACTTCCACATATTGCTTTTCAAATACAACAAAAAAAATTGCAGAATAAATTAAGGTTATATAATAAATTGAGCAAAAATAACATTTGAAAAAGAAACAAATGATAACAACAAAAATAATGAGTTAATATTATAATAATGAAATCCAGGGTGATTGTCTTTTGTCCTAATTGCAGGACACAATGGAGCCATTTAGTAGTCTGGGGACGGTGTCTTTTGAAGCCCTGAGTACAGAAGGTTGAAAACCGCATCTGCTTTTCCCAACCTCATTGCTGACAACAACCAACCATCAAAAAGTTATTTACAGTCATTGCTCCTGGCAACCAAGTTTTTCGAGCCACACAGTCAGACTCAAACCCTTTAACCATGAGCTCAAGCATGTTCCTCTGACTCCTCTTTGACTGTAACATTGGAGGGGAGCAGGGGAAGTGGGCTGCTTCTGCGCAGCTTGATAACAGACGTCTTGTTGACGGAATCGTACAGGCTGTAACCTGTAGCCTGGGGCTCACCAGAACCTCCCTTGTGGTGGTGGTGGTGGTAGCTAGAGGTCTTAAGGTCCATCTCCCTCCACAACATCCCCAGGACTTGCTTCTCCAGCACAGCCTCAACCTCGACCCCTCCCTGGAGCTGGTCCAACCTCTCAGCATGGTCGCTCATGTCAAAGCGCTCAATCTCCTCATTGATGCGCTGGAGCTCTTCCTGTGTGGAAGAGCTGGGGGCGGGGCCTCCTGAGGAGGTAACGGCAGTCAAGCAGTAGCCCTTGAGATGGAGCCGCAGGCTGCACAGGTGGATGTAGTGGCGGTGACAGTGGGGGCACTTGTGCGGCCGCTCGCGGGAGTGAAGGCGCTTGTGCAGCTTAAGGTGGACGAACTGGGTGAACTTGGCAGGGCAGAGCTTGCACGAGTATGGCTTCTCACCGGAGTGGAGGCGCAAGTGGGTCTTCAGGTTGCTGGTGCTGCTGAAGCGCTTGTGGCACACCTGGCGAAATAACCACAAGAGGACAGTTAAAAGAGGAATTTCTTACATATACGCAGCAACCAGCTAGCTTAATGCGGACTTTGCAGAAAACACATTGCTTCGCATTAATGGTATGGAGAGAAAACAGTTTGCATTGCATCGGCGGTGATCTTTACCGAGCACTCGTGGGGCTTCTCTCCAGTGTGAACCAGGAAGTGCTTCTGCAGGTGAGCCAGCTGGGTGAAGCCCTTACTGCATGTCGAACACTTAAAGGGCCGCTCACCGCTGTGGACCCGTAAGTGCACCTACGCCCGGGAGAGAGAAACGGTGCGTCAGTTAAGTTCAACACCAGGAAACACAGAGCAGTCTGGAGGGAGTGACGGGAGCGGACGGGATGTCTCACCTTGAGGTTAGAAAGCTGCCCAAAGGTCTTGCTGCAGACATTGCACTCATATTTGATCTTGCCGTTCTGCTTTTTCAGTGGATAAGGCAGGGTCTTGTAGCCCGTAGAGCCGCCGCCACCGCTGCTGGCCCGCTTCGTTTTGCTCAGGTTGACAGCCTCGTCCTCCGGCCGGCCATTGGCGCTGCTCAGCAGGGCCGAAGTGGGCTTGGTGGGCACCCGCTCGCTCGGGGGCGCCGTGCCCGCTGTAGGGGAGCCACTGGTGGGCGCATGGGGGTGCCCGTGGGGGTGAGGGTGGGCGTGGCTAGGATAAGGGTGATGTGGGCTGGCCTTGTCCTTGAGGGAGGTGGCGGCTGAGAAGGCACTGGTGGGGGCAGGGAGGAGGAAGTCCCTGTGAGCGGAGACTGAGTGGTGGGTGGAGTCAGGCAGTAAGAACCTTCTCCCCGTCTCCCCAGGCAGCAGAGGCAGGTGGGGGGGCAGCAGGCTGCTGTAGAGAGGATACATCCTGGGGAACATGCTGCCCACAGCAGGCACGCCACCCCCGTGGATTGGGTAGTGGTGGGGCAACAGGTAGGGGGAGTAGTGGGAACCAGGGGGGTAGAAGGGCGAGGAAAGGGAGGCAGCTGGGGGAGAGTAGCCTGGGAAAGGACCCAAACCTCGGGAGTAAATGGAAGACGGGGGTGTGGGTTGGGGACCTGCCGGGCTACCCTGGGGGCTGCTCTCTGGACTGCTCCTAGCAGAAGGACTCGGGGTTGCCGACGACTGGTTGCCTGGTGATCGGATTGCTGGGTAACCAAACTGCATGGTGCTGGTCTTAAGACTTAAGAACTCTTCAGTGAGATGAGGGTGGGGGCGGAGTGGGGGGTACAGGGCGCGGGGGTACAGGGGCCGGTCAGGGCTGTCAGCACAGCGGGGTCGTGTGGCCTGGGGCCGGCTGGGCTCCCGCTTGGTTGTGGGGGCCCTGAGAATGGAGGAGACGCTGTGTTCTCTCTTGACAGAGACATTGCTGCTACTGACACGCTCCTCACTGACCTGCTGCTTGGCTTCCAGCAGAGACTGCTCTGTATAGAGAGAGAGAGACAGAGGTCAGACGCTGTTCTCCCTCTGACTGAAGACCACTTTTCCCTTTGAGTCCGTGTCAAAGGCAATGTGTGTGCACAGGAAGACATCTTATCTAAATGTCTTTAGCTTAGGAGAAGTGATGGTCTGTCTGAGAGTGCAGTGTGTGTGTGTGCGCGCACGCGCACGCATGTGCACACAATAGTTAACAACACGGTAACCCAGTGGTCCAATTAGGGAGACAGATTTGACGAACGATCATGGGGGGCTGAAAGACAGGAAGTGAGGCGTGACAGCTGCCTCTGGGCAGGGTGGGTGTGTGCAGGGGACAGATAAAAATCAAGATAACATCAAAATGTGGGCAGGGCTGATTGAAAGTTTCCTCTCCAAAGTTTGGCCTCAACCTGCCCTCCTCTCTCAACTCTCCCCTCTTTGTCTCACACAGTCTTCCGACACGTAACAAAGCACACTTTGAGCCAACTTCAGACAAAGGCCTTTGTCAGACATGTTTGCTCATCTCCATCATTCCAGTGCACAGAGCCTGAAGAACCCTTCAGTCACATTCCATTAACACAAAAAACACAGTTTCTATCCATAATCCTTAGTCTTCCTATCAGGCCTTTATGTAGAAGTAAAAACCATCCTTCCCATTTCCTATTGTTTCCAGGTTTAGAGATTCCTCCTCACTCACACCTCCTGTCACCTCCACATGATGAAAGATGGGATTACTACCAGGGCATCCAGGCTACCCACCCACACACACTTTAAAAGCGTCATGTCAGCTAGCACATCCTAACTTTCAGGATTTAAAGTGAACATCAATAATCCTGCCCATTTACTGACCATTGAACTTCAAACGTGTGTGTGTGTGTGTGTGTGTGTGTATATATATTAGAATGTATATAAGTACACACACAGGATACTATTGAGACTATTTACACCTCTCTAGGAACTATAAATGATGCTTCTAATTGTCTCACACTATCACACACACACACGCACACACAGGTTATCAGTGGCTCCTCTCCTCCCCCATATCCTCCCCCTCTGATATCACCACTCTCAGCCCTCCTCTTTCCACTCCTCTTTCAGAAAACAAACAGGGCGGCCATCTTGGAGATATCAATCTGTCAGCACGACTCCGCCGCCAGGAAGTTCAAGTAGTCAATAGAGGAGCCGCTTTTCTTCCTCATCTTCCCTTCCTTCTCTCCACTTTTAAAATGCCAAATAAATTAGGAAGAGGGGCAAAAGAGCCATCAGCACAGCACTACACTACACTCACACACATTTGAGATTAAAAGATTGAGTGTGTTGGAATGAAAGGCCTCCGTGGTTATGTGAATGGACTTGCTTCCAAGAGAGAGGGTGTGAAAAGCAAAGTATGTGTTTGAACAGACAATTAGAAAGGGCTATTCTAACAGGTGTATATATATCTGTGTTGGTTGCTGTGAGGGAGACTTGCTATGCCTGAACACCCACACATATTAATAATAAAAAAGAAATACAGCCATACAGGCGTCACAGAGGATAGAGAGTGGGAGAAGAGCTTCAGTTCAGTCATTTCAGACCAGTGTCTTCTGCTGATATGTCTGGTTCCGCTATGACTGGCTGAGTGGAGAAAGACTTGGGAGAAGAGATTTCATTCCCAGGTCAACAGGGGCCCTGGGGTAGTAGGGTTTAATTACAGGGGCTAGAACCACACGGGAGCCCTGTCCCCTGTCTCTCTCTGCCCCAGGGAATGCACATCTCCCTGGGTATTGGAGTCACGGTGACTGGGTGTACTACATGAAGTGACATAACACTGCATGGATTGCTCCCTCCCTCCCCTTGTTTTCTACCATCTCATACAGTAGCCATTCATATTTGCATTTAGCAGGTTCACGTTATCTATATGACTACTGTGACAGCGCGCTGATCCCTATGGCGATTGAGACACAGGGTGAAGAGCGTGTTAGGCAAGCTGTCATGTTGAAAGTGTGTTGTTAAGTGTGTAAAAAGGATGCATTACCACACCTCCCCTCACCCCATACCACTGCGTACAAACTATGTAATTACGCTGTCATTACAGCAGGGGTGACAGAGACACACACGACGATGGCGCTGACAGATGAAAGGCTCTGGGGCTGTGTGTGTGTGTTAATGACAGGCTGATGTTCAGAGAGGAAGGAGACACGTATCCACTGAGATATACGTTAAGCTGAACGAGAGAACTTCAGGGGCTCTCCCAGACACACAATCACCACACACACCAATACTGTGTAGGTAGGTGATAAATTCAAAAAAATTAAATAAAACCACACACACACACACACACACACACACACACACACACACACACACACACACACACACACACACACACACACA
>JACXGI010020685.1:0-10923 GCA_016801175.1 Esox masquinongy | reverse complement strand
GTAGAGTGGACGGGGACGGGAGGTAAGGCGTTTAACGTAACGGCGGCGAAGGGGCAGACGAGCGATAGGCAGAGTGGTCAGGGACGGGCAGAGATTCGGTACACGGGCTGGCGGCAGCAGTACAGTCAGGGAACAGGCAGAGTAGTCAGGGACAGGCGAGAGGTCAGAATACCGGCGGACAACAGAAGTACAGGCAGGGTTCAGGCAGAATAGTCGGGAACGGGCGATCGGTCGGTGCACGGATAGGCAGGACGAGAAACTGGTGAACGCGAGATGTGGCATGTAAACATGAACCATTGATCTGGCAGGGGAGAAGTGGCAGGGAGTTGTATTAATCTGCGTGATGATGAGGTGACTGGGGACAGGTGTGTGAATTGGTGATTGGTGACAGTTCTTGGTTCTTCTCATTTCTGTAAGTTACCTATATTTTGCACGAGTGGGTTTTATCAGTTTCTTTATTAAATGATTGAGTAAACTTAAGCAACGAGGTTTATATTTGTATCTATGTAGGATAGGTTCATGAAGATTCGCTTTTGTTGATGTTGATACCTTCGTGAACCTCAACTTGAGTGACCTTGAAGGAGACGGGATGGGGTCGGGTTAAACGCGTTTGACTCCACCCACATTGAGCCTGGCCCCGAACTGCACACTGCAGTCAGGAGCTTCTCGGGAAATGGGAGTCCACGCGGGTCTTGACAAGGCAAAAGGGGGGAGAAGGACACACCAAATACGTAAATTCTGTTGGCCCAGTCAGTGTTTACAGCGGCTAAGACCAAAAACTACCAACCCGGGGTTGAGGAAGAGACTATGCTAACCGCTAGATTTATGATAATGGATACCAACGGTGTGGTTCTACTAGACATTGGGTTTGGGAAGATACCCGTGGAAAACAAGACAACGGCTGTTTTAGATATGGTGCTACAGATCACTGGCCTCACATGAGATTGTTCCCACAAGACCCAAGGGGAAGGGTGCTGACGGTCAGAGGAGATGGACATCAACCGGTGAAATCAATCCATTACGCAATCCGGCATATACTGATTTAATGCAAACACTTAACATACAGGCATTTAAGATGACCAAATCAAACCCAAACTGTCTAGTAACTGTCTAATAACTAGTAGATTCTGGAGGGGGGTATTCTGTCATTAGAGCCCAGGAATGGGACCCACTCCCAAAATTGAGTGGTAGAACCATAACTACAGTACGGACTAGTGGAGGACAGGCCAATGAGTGATTTATTACCCCTCTGTCGGTTGTAGACGATGAGGGCCAGCGCCACCCGAAGCACTTGTTTTTGTTACCAGATTGTTGTCCTGTAAATTTGATAGCCAGGGATCTGATGACACAGTTAGGTTTTACGCTAGAATGTACTGATAAGGGCATAAAAGTTAAAAAGAGTGCTGTTCAACCAGTCCAACATAGTGTGCAGCCTGTGAAATATTACTATTCTTGACATTTAGAAAATACAGGACGCAGAGCTGTTTCACATGGGTTGGCAGATATGGCTATGACTAGAATGGGTGGCTCCACCCAGTTTATGGATATGGATGACTTACATTGTTTGGCAATGGTTTTGAGAAAGTGTGGTTTGAAGGTGGTAAAAGTGATTTTTTTGACGGGTGAATTTGTATACTGGTGCTCGGAGGGTTTTTGTGCTTGGTCTGTTCGAAATGTGAGAGAGGTGTCTTGCTTTTTCGATGTGGAGGGGTTGGACCCCCATGTTTCCCACGCTACATTAGGCTTTATTAAGTGGGAAAGTTTAGGTCCTAGGGTGAGGAGGTGCAAAAAAGCAGCAGACTGGGTCCCATGTCACATGGAGGGAGGGGAATTTTTCCATTGACACCCAAGCCTATAGAGAAGGATTTGGGTGCACAGTTTTTGGTAAAGGGAAGTACAGGTCTGTGTAGTCCAGGTGGCTGCTATAGAACCTAGGTTAGCGGTAGTTCCACCCTCCCTGTGGTCTCAGCATAAATATGTTGGGCTACTAAAAAATACACAGCCTCTTGTAGTTATACGTAAAGGGCCTCACAGACCATGCCAGGCTCAATACCCATTGAAACCAGAGGCTATTCAAGGTATCACACCCGTATTTGAAACACTGTTACAAAAAGGCATTATTGTTCCATGTACAAATAGTCCCTGTCGCTCTCCCATTTTCCCAGTTAAAAAAGCCAAGGTTGAGGGTCACCCCACGGCATGGCAATTCGTGCAGGATCTGGGGCTGTCACGATTTTAGTTGACAATTCACAAATAATTGCAACATTCCATGTTGCACTGCTGCACAATTCTCAACAGGGTTGAGATGTTTCTAACATCTGCATAAAACTCCCTTATTCAGGTAGGAAACATATGATTTTGGGATCTAAATATTGTGCAAAGGATTGTTGTCATACAAAGGATTCTCAATGTTGATTTATGTTTTTCTTTTCTTGTCCAATGTATACATTTATCAAGGTTATTGTTATGGTACGTAACATGTTTTTTTTAGGCATCTGTGGAGAACCTGTTTTGTTTTGTCATGCTCGGTGAATTAGGGCTGGAACCATTTCTTTGCATCGAGAATGTTTGTTTATTCCATTCAGCCCCACCATAGGTGACCATGTGTAGAGATGTTAGTTGTCACACGTGGGGATATAAACTGAATGAAATATTTCTAATGGGATTCAGTATTGAGTATCAGTATGGGATTCAGTATTTTGGTGATTTTGGTGGTCACGTCTGTTTTCAGTTCAGTCATAATTTTTTATTAATTTTTGAATTTCGACACAAATGTTACATCATTGTGTACGCCGCTGTGTAACTACATAACTATTGCATATGATAGGAAAATATACCTTTTCACCTTAAGTTAACATAATGGTATTAAATTGAAAGATCATATGTATACTACTACCTGACTGAACAATACCTCAGTTTTTCCAAAGGTGCCTAGTTTAGGTAGGAGGGATAATCAAACATTATTTAAGAGGTAGTAACATTTTCACCTAACAGCGCTAACGCGGTTAGTAATTTCAAATACGATTCCTAGACTGATACTGAGGCGCAGTTGTAGACTACATTTTTTAACAGGCATGGTCATATGGTGAAACTCTGCTGGAGGCTAGGTAGGAGCGTCCTCCCTGACAATCTGGTCAGCCGGCCTTCACCGGTGGTGGGGGGTACCCTATTATTTGGTTTGGTCTGCTCTGAAATAACAAGAGTTCATAATATGTTTCATTATTTAGAAGTTTACATATGATCTAATAAGGGATGTGTATGAGTGTTGTTTAGTTCCTTCCGGAACGTTTGTCCATAGGTTGTTTATGTGATTTCTATCCTTAGAGGAAGGATTGTTTCATACTTGATTAGTCTGCATTGTAGTCTGGATGTTAGATCCACGCCTGGTCACAATGTTTATTTTCATTTTCATGCACGCCCAGGTATTATCTCTCATGTGTTTGGCTGATGGAGAGATAACAAGGAGGAGGTATGATATGTCTGATGATTATTAATTATTAGGGATTATAAGAGCTTAGCTCAGAGTCAATCAGATTGGTACGTTACATAGGCGTTACATGAAACAAATGTTTTTTTTCCTGTTTGTATAGTTACAGCAGAACATTGGCATCTGTTACAGCTCATATTTTTCCATTCACAGGATCTGTTTTAAATTTGTTTGTTTGGAAATTGTTTTGTTTAAAGTAAGGTCTAATATGTGTATGGTTGAGTAAAACAGAGGTAATCGTTTCTTAAGCACAGTCAAGCCTGACCAGACAAGGAACCACATGTCAACCAAACAGGTCCAGGAACATTTGACAGACTATTATGGAAACTTGCCTTGTTAGGGCATAGGTTTCACCCTAAGGATGGGATCTATGAGATCCGCTAGTCCTCAGGACCGATCTATTGTCTCCATTCCTTGGGAGTTGACAGAACAATACCCAGTGAATGATTGTCTGATGGACTGTAGCCCGGCCTTAACCGTTTGTGTTGCAGTTACAGTGGATATAAAAAGTCTACACACCGCTGTTAAAATGCCAGGTTTTTGTGATGTAAAAGAATGAGACAAAGATAAATCATGTCAGAACTTTTTCCACTTTTAATGTGACCTATAATGTGAACAATTCAATTGAAAAACAAACTGAAATCTTCGAGGGGGAAAAATGAAAAATAAAAACCTTACAATAATCTGGTTGCATAAGTGTGCGCACCCTCTTATAACTGGGGATGTGGCTGTGTTCAGAATTAACCAATCACATTCAAACTCATGTTAAATAGAAGTCATTACACACCTGCCATCATTTAAAGTGACTGATTATTCACAAATAAAGTTCAGCTGTTCTAGTAGGATTTTCCTGACATTTTCTTAGTTGCAACTCAGAGCAAAAGCCATGGTCCGCAGAGAGCTTCCAAAGCATCAGAGGGATCTCATTGTTGAAAGATATCAGTCAGGAGAAGGGTACAAAAGAACTTCCAAAGCATTAGATATACCATGGAACACAGTGAAGACAGTCATCATCAAGTGGAGAAAATATGGCACAGCAGAGACATTACCAAGAACTGGACGTCCCTCCAAAATTGATGAAAAGACGAGAAGAAAACTGGTCAGGGAGGCTTCCAAGAGGCCTACAGCAACATTAAAGGAACTGCAGGAATTTCTGGCAAGCACTGGCTGTGTGCTACATGTGACAACAATCTCCCGTATTCTTCATATGAATGGGCTATGGGGTAGGGTGGCAAGACGGAAGCCTTTTTTAACAAAGAAAAACATCCAAGCCTGGCAGAAGTTTGCAAAAACAAACATCAAGTCCCCCAAAAGCACGTGGGAAAATGTGTTATTGTCTGATGAAACCAAGGTTGAACTTTTTGGCCATAATTCCAAAAGGTAAGTTTGGCACAAAAACAACACTGCACATCACCCAAAGAACACCATACCCACAGTGAAGCATGGTGGTGGCAGCATCATGCTTTGGTGCTGTTTTTCTTCAGCTGGAACCGGGGCCTTAGAGTGGAGGGAATTATGAACAGTTCCAAATACCAGGCAATTTTGGCACAAAACCTTCAGGCGTCCATTAGAAAGCTGAAGATGAAGAGGAAGTTCACCTTTCAGCATGACAACGACCCAAAGCACACATCCAAATCCACAAAAGCATGGCTTCACCAGAAGAACATTAACGTTTTGGAATGGCCCAGCCAGAGCCCAGACCTGAATCCAATTGAACATCTGGGGGTGATCTGAAGAGGGCTGTGCACAGGAGATGTCCTCGCAATCTGACAGATTTGGAGCGCTTTTGCAAAGAAGAGAGGGCAAATATTGCCACGTCAAGATGTGCCATGCTAATAGACTCCTACCCAAAAAGACTGAGTGCTGTAATAAAATCAAAAGGTGCTTCAACAAAGTATTACTTTTAGGGTGTGCACACTTATGCAACCAGGTTATGAGTTTTTTATTTTTTATTTTTACCCCTCAAAGATTGCAGTTTGTTTTTCAATTGAATTGTTCACGTTATAGGTCACATTAAAGGTGGAAAAAGTTCTGACATGATTTATCTTTGTCTCATTTTTTTACATCACAAAAACCTGGCATTTTAAGAGGGGTGTGTAGACTTTTTATATCCACTGTATATAACAGGTATACGTTCAACATCACAAATCCCTTTCAGTGACATTATGCCACCAACTGGAAACAGGCATCTGAGCGTGAGATCAGCCCTTCCCCCACATCCTTTGAGGTCCACTGCATAACATCGAGCCTGGGTATTGGGTAGTCAGCAAGGACTGCAAGAGAGCACTGGAGCAAGCCACACTGGTTGGGTCCATACCAGGTTCAACTCATCACTCAGTCTGCTGTCAAACCTGAGAGAGGAACTTGGGTCCATGCCGCACACTGCAAGAAGGCTCCAGCGTTAGAAGATACAGCAAAGGAAGGGTAAAATTGATGTTTACCTTACAGTGAAACTGAATCGTGATTACACACATTGATATCATAATTGGGTATATATTTAATAACATAAAAAGAATACATGATAAAAATGTGCGCCATATGGTATAAATAATAGGAATTCTTATTGTGTACATTGTGTACTTAAAAAGTATGGGGCGCCGCCATGTGGGAATAACGTATACAACTGACGTCACAAGAATATTAGCGCTCTAATATCAACCCCGTCAAACTGCAGGAACAATGGAAGACCGACCCATCATACCTGTCCCTGTTCATCCCTTGGCATATGCTTTTGAACCAATATGTAAATATGTTCCCGTAGGTGTTCCATATGAGGCAGAACATTTAGTTGTGTCGGAATACATATAGATAACCGGTTGAACACCGAGTGTTGCTCCTGTCGTAACTGCACGGCAATGCCAACAAAGACAGAATCTGTCTGCTGCAAAGAGGCAGACCTGCACGACCTGGGTATCGGTGGTTCAGGAGAATTGTCATGCATCCTTGACCACAGGCTCACCCCATGCTCTGTGAAGAGAAAGACATTTTAGAGGTGGCCATGCTTTCTCTGAAGGATGTTCGGGCAGAAAGTTTGGAGCGCCTTATAAATAGCTGGGGAGTTGCAGCTACTGTTACTTTCACGTTGTGTACAACATTACAAGATTATGGTCCAGTTGGTAACGTGTTCGCTAGGTTACACATAACTAACTACGATGTAGGTACCTAGCTAGCTTTGTGCGGTGTTACTATCGTGTCTGTGAATTTGGGAGCAAGCTATGTCAAAACGCCGGTACTTATATGTAACTATTTAGACACGTGTTTAGAGGATCAGCTGGGTATTACTTCGTTAGGCATGAGCTAACAGCTATAATCACAGCATGTGAACTAACCAGCAGCACCAGCAGCACATTTACATTTGATGTGTGTCATTGTGTCCTTGTGCTTGAATTTGGAATTAGCTAACTATGTAGCTGGCTTAACACAGCTACAAGTATTAGAGCTGTGGCTGGGCCTCAGTTTATTAGCCATTTTGTAAGTGAATTCATGTGGAGTCTGTAGCTCCACAACTGACCACATGACAAATGAATAAATTACAATAAAGTGTTCCACACTAGTATTACTGAGTGTACACTAGTAGTACACTCAGTATTCATGTTTCAGTCTATACAGGTTGACTGCCTATCGACAATTCACCCTGTGGGCAAGGGGGCACTTGGGAAGAAGGAACAGAGTGTCTAAACCTGCTTGTGTTGTCCATGCTATCCGGTCCAAGTTTCCCTCTGAGGAATACAACGGCTTTGAATATGCTTTTTATGATGGAAACATTTGACTTATTGGAACAATTTATTACAATATGCTTCATTTAGTAAATGGTATTCTGAAAAACAAGACGGTTCTAATAATTTAATTAAACATGTCTATAGGCCTTTAGTTATAAACCTGCCAGTGTACTACAATATTCAGCTGTGGATGTTGTAAATAAGTCTAAAACCTCTTGCATATGAGGTCATAAGAAATTGCCATTTATGGGAAACACATACAGATCAACTTTTATAAAAATATGAATGTCACTGCCTTTAACCAAGTTTACATACACAACCAAAAACATAAAAAGTACGTAATGCAGATTTGCTTTAAAACAGGTGTTTCAGGAAAACATTTACACTGTTTCTAACCTACCCTTTACTTATGGAAGTGTCTGAGATGCTTAGCAATAGATAATCCCTTGTCTGGTTTCTCAATCCCTCTGTGTTGCCCTATTGCATCCCTCAGACATTCTTTGTTCTCAATCTGCTCCCTCAGTACTTCCTGGATGGTCTTCTCTCTGCACCGGTTAGTTATTCCAGCCAAGATCTCCTGCCTGAAGTTGTATGTCTTCTCTTTCCTGCCCTGGACAACAACATACTGCTTTGCTGCCTTGGAGAACTGGTGCCTGAACTGCTGTTTCCTGTCCCTTGTAACTGCATGATCCCATGCCACATTGGTGTTGTGGTCTACGGCAGCCACACGGAGACATGCCCGAAAGCTTTCCCGGCAATTGCTTTTTTCTTTTAGTAGTGTATTTTATATAAATGTACACTCTCTAACTCTCCTGTGTGGATGCCTGCAGTGTTTTTTTTACCTGATAGTTGACTACACTTACCTGATGTAGTAAATATCTCTATATATACTGGTCCCAAAATAATAAGGATGTGTCATCCTTATTATCAGTCATGAAATGCAGGTTTAAAACACTATGGTAGTCTTTAAATAATTTAAGTAATTATTTGATCGGGTGCTAGTACAATAAACCTCACAATAATGGCCTAGCTAATGGATAGATGGGTTAAGCATCACTAACCTAAGCCAAATAGATGTTAGCTAATTGGGTATCATGCTTCAGAACACATCTGTGTTTAATTTAGAAAGAAGCAGTATGAAAATGTGTATCAGTACCACCAATTATTTTGCTACAGTCTCTCTACATACACATATATATATATATATATACATATATATATATATATATCTTGCAGTATATACAAATCTACATTATGCCTAGCAGCTACAGACCATGCCTCCTCTAGCCGGTTAGCGCGTCTTCACGCCACTCTGTTCTCAGCTGAACAGAGTGGCTACTCTTGGTTGTAGGTCTTGTTGCCACTTGAGAGGTAAGACATGGTAGTCTTCTGTACTGTAAAATTCATTTGTACTACCTGGGGCTATACAATATGATCCCCTGTTGCATCTCTTTTTTGCTGGTCGTTTGAAGACATTTTTAACTACCTGTTATCAATCTGTCAATCTTGTATCTAGTAATGCCTGCTAGCTGTCAGTGAGAAGCAATCATGCTCCTTACATCACTCAATTCCAAGATGGCTGCGCCCTATATTGAAGTAGTAAAGTTTAAAACGTTTTTATTTACAAATGCACAATTTTGCTCTTTTTGTTGTCAGCTAAAATTTTGTGATCGTATAACAACAATAATAGGGGCCATACTTCATAAATCGGTTCAGTTCCACTTTAAGGGCGGTGTGAGTCAAGTGCTAGTAAACTCTGTACTCCAATACATCCTGTGACCATGGAGCCAGAGAGACAAGGACCATGGAACCCCTTCAGATGTGACTGGAGGAATGAAATGCACCATCGGGTACCTGCTGGTTTTAAGTATTGTCGTTGTCATACCAATAGTGTGGCCCTTCACACCACACTATGATAAACATGGACAGATTGTAAATATGACACATAATGAGGCAAGGAAAGAGACATTTCTACACCATAAGAAAAGGCCCAAATGTCAAATACATGTAGGAGACAAATTTGAACAAACTATGTCAATCTCTTGTGATAAGATTAACTGCCCCAGATGGAGATCGTTATGTACTGACAAGCCCAGTGTTTAAAGATAAGTGGTACTGGACCCACCTAAATACAGGAGGGAGCGCTATGTTCCTCGCCGCATACTATCGTCCCAACCATGTGAATAGGTGGAGATGTTATGATGATTATTGTACTGTTAACATTTCCAAACATCTACAAGTAACCCAGCAAAGTGGCAGCTGGAATCGTCCGGTATTGTCTTGATCTGCAATCTGTATTGTCTTGATTTGGACTTTGGACAGGGACAGCAACAAGTCTTTCAAGCCTGGTTCATCATCATAGTAAAGGCTTTAAACAGATTAGTGAACTTGGAATTGTGCTTTGCAACATCATTTTCAAAATCTCAGGTTTAGACTCATCTAATGGCACCAAAGATCACCATTAGGATTCAGAAGAACTAACTACTATATATGCTTTATAGTAGTTAGTTAATTGTTTGTCTGAACAAACAATTAACTAACTACTATATATGAAAAGCATATATATAATGCTAAATAGGCTGTTCATTTATATAATGCTAAATAGGCTGTTCATTGTAGGAAAAGGGTGCAACAACTAGGCATGGCAGATGACACCATTCACTCTCTTCAGAGCAACACAATTAGAAATTAAGCAGAGAAATGCAGGCTAGCTGGCAAAACAAATGGACCGCAGACTGATAGTCTGTTGCAGCAGACAAACGTCACATTATAGTTTTCAGAACTCAGCACACAGGGCACAAAATGTGGTGCAGAATCCCGGATGGGAAGCAGAATAAAATCCCTGCAGTATTCCCCATCTCCCACTCCCAGCATGTCCTGTGAAAAGAACTGCAAGTACTGTGAAATGATTCTGGACATGAAAAAAGAAAAGTTTTATTAATGCAACACCAGATTGCAATCTAACATTTTAGCTTAACTTTTGAATCTGCAATTTATGTAACAGAGCTAGTTATGTACCATTACTCAAAAAATAGATCTAAGTGTTCACTTGATGAATTACATTAGCTATCTCTGCAACAAGTATATACAATAGGAACACCAATGAGTAACATGTACAGTATCTCACAAAAGTGAGTACACCCCTCACATTTTTGCAAATATTTGATTATATCTTTTCATGTGACAACACTGAAGAAATGACACTTTGCTACAATGTAAAATAGTGAGTGTACAGCTTGTATAAGAGTGTAAATTTGCTGTCCCCTCAAAATAACTCAACACACAGCCATTAATGTCTAAACCAGTGGAAACAAAAGTGAGTACACCCCTAAGTGAAAATGTTCAAATTGGGCCCAATGTGTCAATATTTTGTGGCCACCATTATTTTCCAAGACTGCCTTAACCCTTTTGGGCATGGAGTTCACCAGAGCTTCACAGGTTGACACTGGAGTCCTCTTCCACTCCTCCATGACGACATCACAGAGCTGGTGGATGTTAGAGACCTTGCGCTCCTCCATCTTCCATTTGAGGATGCCCCACAGATGCTCAATAGGGTTTAGGTCTGGAGACATGCTTGGCCAGTCCATCACCTTTACCCTCAGCTTCTTTAGCAAGGCAGTGGTCGTCTTGGAGGTGTGTTTGGGGTCGTTATCATGTTGGAATACTGCCCTGCGGCCCAGTCTCCGAAGGGAGGGGATCATGCTCTGCTTCAGTATG